>QEOT01121921.1:0-17362 GCA_003123785.1 Pterocarya stenoptera | reverse complement strand
AAAAAAAAAAAAAAAAAAAGACTCAAATCGTCACCTGGAAGCCCTTTTCTAATAGAGTTGGGTTTTGTTAAAAACAATGTGGGCCAGTCCAAAAGTTTGATTTAAAAGACAAACCCAATACCATTTGTCTCGTCACGGCCGGGACAACCCTTCTCAGCCAACACTCACGTACTTTTCGACTGCTTCATGTCAGCTATACTGCACTAGCCGGTGACAAATCCTATAGCACCGGCCTGGTGCATGCTCCACTGTGCACACAGTAGAGCCACTGAACCGGCCTAATGCGCCCTCCGCATGCAGCAGAGCTTCTTGCTTTTTCCTGGTGTTCAACTCTGTCCTTAGCAAAGAGTACGTCTCCGCCTGCTCCGCGACGAGCAAAGCAGAGCGCCCTACTTCTTTTCTACCGACGGCACTGCGCAGCATCGTGGTGGGTGTGCGCAGTAGTGCCTGGTTTTTCAGTTGCATCGCATGGTGCAGAAGCATAGGACGAGGGCTGCATCTCGGTTTCGCATTGCTCTCTCAGGCACCCTTAGGTGCACACTTCACCGAGGCGTTCATTATTGTGCCTTAGGTAGTGTATGTAGTGTAAGAGTTTTATTCAAACTCTATATCTCACATACCCATATCCTGATGGGTTTAGAGCTCAATACTTATCACCTAATAGATGAGTCATAATGGGATAAGATTAATTCTATATCTAATCACAGTGGGACACAAAATCTCTAAATTTCTTGATGGCCATAAGTCTATAAATAGTATTGAGGGTTAAATCACCTACAACATCATTGTGCCTCTAGCCATTAGGAGATACTTGGAGGCTAAGTTATTAGGACAATTATTCTCTCATAGTCAATAAAATTCTTTATCAAATTAGAGATGGAGAAATGTACGGCTTTCGATTATTATATTTTTATTATTATGTATCATAGAAAATCGAAGATCCGATTATTAACATTCATGTTAAGATATTTAACATGTGGTATCAGAGCTTTAGGTTATAGATTTTTTATGGTCTCGATAAAATATAGATTTGATATTATCGTATATTAATTTAACATCATAATACCATGTACTTTTCTCATTTTATGTTGATATATTTCTAAAAAAGAAAAACACTCGCGTGATTGTTCACGAATCCACGAAGTGATGATGTATCTACTTCAATCTTTGCTTGGATTTTATTTTATTTTCTCCCTCATTGTTTGCACTGTGTTACTAGTGTTGATAGTTGAGGAGTCGCTATATGTGTTGAAAGTATATGGTGTAAGGTGACCAAAGTCCCTTACCAATAACTTGGGACGTATGGCGACTTTAAAAGGTGGCATAAAGGGGTTGAGAAGCCTCGATCTGCTGATAATAATTTTCTATGGGTTTCAATTGGTATAAAAGAAAAATCAGAAAGATGGAACCACTGAGTGCATGCGAACTGGAGGGGGTGGTGCAAAGTGGTCGAAGTGCCTGGCACACCAGGATGGGAAACTGTTGCCACCACCGTATAGATTCTCGGTATGGTGGCTCGATCCATCCCTAAGTTGGATTTTTTGGAAAACAATACTATGAAGTACAGTGTTTTATGCCTAGAAGAGGCTGAGAACCCCCTTGTTGGCGCCTTTGTAACGGCTGCAACGGGTTTAGAAGCCCAATAGATGCGGCAGTATTCTAGTAAAAAATAAAGGTTTAGTCGTGTTAAATATTTTAACATGAATGTTAATAATCGGATCTTCAATTTTCTATAATCCACAATAACAAAGCAATAATAATTCAAAGACGTACTTTTCTCCATCTCTAGTTTGATGAAAAATTTTACTGATTATGAGAAAATGATTGCCCTAACAACTTAGCCTCCAAGTGTCTCTCGATAACTAAAGGCACAATGATGTTGTAAGTGAAAACCCTTAACCCCTTAGTACTATTTATAAACTTCTAGCCATCCATAAATCTAAATATTTTGTGTCCCACTATGATTAGATATCGAGTTAATTGTATTTCATTGATGTTAATCTTATCTTATTGTGATTCATCAATTAAGTGATAAATATTGAGCTATTCTAAACACATCAGGATATGGGTGTGTGAGACAGAATTTAAATAAAACTCTTACATTCTCCCACTTGGCCCATACGCTCATAAAATAATATTTTTCGTTTATGAGTTTATGATAGGAAATTAATCATACTACACAAATTTATTTCCAGAAAACTTTCATAACTCAGAATACATTACATGAGTTCCGTAATATTAATGTCAAGCCAACCACCAATGCGAGTCATGGTGGTCCTTTGTTATATGACCAACCAGTTTCCTTCTATGTACCACAACACTAGTAACTTAATTCAACATGATTTTTAATTTGGACAATTAAGGATAATACTGTAATGCCTTAGATTTCAATTCATGTCTATTGTAGATATTATGTTGTCATCATTCATCTACACCATTTAATGTACATATAAAGTGGGAAAAAAAATAAAACAGAAACAACCATAATAGATATCTTTCAATTTCCAGTAGTAAAATACTCAATATACCAATGATCTCTTTAACATGTTCACATCATAGGTATAAGCATATGACCTATCTTTTCAACATGTCCTTTAAAGTATAATTATTAACATACTATTGTTATGGATATATTTGTTTCTATATTTTTTCCTTAATACTTAGATATTTAAATTTCATTAAATACTTATTATTCGGAGAAAAAATATTATGAGGAATTCTTGCAATACTTTCTTAGCGGCTTAGCTGTAAGCCGACAATTTTAAGTCCTAAAATAAATTTTCTTAATCAAATACCATACATTGTGGCCTGAAGCATACCACAAACTCAGTCCCTATTGCATATGAAGTAGGAAGAAATTTGCCTCATAATTTTCATAAAATAACTCTACTAGATACTGAAATACATAACCATAACTGTATTTTCTTTCACGTGGATTGTATAGTCTCGCTTCGGCTGGGCACTGTGTGGTGCTGAAGCATAGGACGAGGGCTACATCTCAGTTTCGTGTTGCTCTCTTAGGCACCCTCAGGTGCACGCTTCGCCGAGGCGTTCTTTACTGCGCCTTAGGTCATGTATATAGCACCTGCAAGCTACATGCACCTCAGCTGCGAGTAGTACAAAGGTTCATGCAACATTCAAGTGTTCTCGGCACTGCAGGCAGGGCGTCATTGTTGCTCCATGTGTGTGTTACTTTGGCTTTCGGCCATGTCCAGCAGAATCCGGCACGAGCAGCACCGTGGTTCTCGATTGCGCCACCTTGGGTGTGATGGTCCCCGCTGCATAGTCGACCTGGAGCACACCGAGGTGCTTCTAGCACCCCAGGTGAGAAGTGCACCAAGGTGAACACAATGCCTCCAGATGCGCATTGCTGCCATGTGTGGCTCAACCCCAAGGTGCATAACCACCTCTTGTTGTTATGATCATTTTCAGTAGATCATGTTTTTTTTTTAAAGGAAATCTTCTCTCACATTTCATTAAATCAAGGAAAAAATACATGGAGGAGCCTCCTCCATAGTTACAGTGAAATCTTTAATGTAAAGAGCTTTTTTTGCTAATAAGTGTGCTATGGTATTACCATTTCTCCTAACATGAGAAATTTCACACTTAGCAAAACAATTAGATAAAACTCTAGTCTCATTCATAAACATGCTTGCATTGCACCAAACCTCTGTATTGACCTTGAGATCATTAGTAACCTACAATGAGTCCCCTTCAATGACCACTTGTCCAAGTCCTAAGTCAAGACCAAACTTAAGTACCTGCAATGCACCATAGGACTCAGCTAGTAATGGCTCAGGAAACAATTGTTTATTAAGCCCCACTCGATTCTATCGTAAGCCTTGCTTATGTCTAGCTTCAATGCCATATAACCTTCTTTGCCTATCAATTTACATCTCATTGTATGCAAGGCCTCAAAAGCTACAATTACATTGTCAGTAATTAACCTTTCAAGAATAAAAGCTGACTAATATTGAGAAATGATAAGTGGCAAAATCTTCTTAAGCCTATTAACTATAGCTTTTTAAGTGATCTTATACAACACATTACAAAGAGAGATAGGCCTAAAATCAGAAACTTTTAAGGGGGATTTCTTTTTGGAATAAGGGTAATAAAAGTACTATTAATCTCAGCAATACTACCCTTGGAGTTGAGCACAAACAAAGCAGTTTCACAAACCTGAGGTCCAACTATAGACCAGTGTTTTTGATACAATGCAGTAGGGTAACCATCAGGGCCTGGTGAGCTTAAACCATTCATCTGGAAGAGTGCTTCCTCTACCTCCTTTTGAGAATAAGGTTTGGTTAGCATAGAGTTCATGTCACTAGTTACACGAGGGGCCAAATTCTCCAAGCATACGTTAATATTTGTTGGTTGAGAACTAGTAAAGAGCTGCTGGAAATATGTTTGGAATAGAGAACAAATGCCTTCCCTTGAGTCAACCTCCTAGTTCTGGTCATCCAGCAATCATTTAATGGTGTTAGTCTTCTTTCTCTGAGTAGCACATTGATAAAAGAACTTGGTGTTCTTGTCCCCCTCTCTCAACCACCTTTGTTGGGCTCTTTGCTGCCATTTCATATTCTCAGCTTTTAAAAGTCCATCCAATTCTCTCTGAACCTGCTTAATTCTCTCAATCAGGTGGCCTATGTTATTGGTTTGCAAAACAAATAACTGCTGCATCTTGTCTTTAATCTCTCTTATAAAATTTCCCATTTTCCTTTTGCTCCATGTAAGCAGCTTATCCTTGCAATGCCTCAAACCTTCTACAGTAAAGTTAAGTTTATTGCTAGCCATCCTTGGCTTATTCCATTCATCTTCCATGATTTTATGAAAATCCTCATTGAGAGACCGGCTAGCCTCAAATTCGAAAGGCTTGTCTCCTCTCTACATATCAACAATCTGTTTATACATAGTCATAAGGATTGGGCAGTGATCAGAGCTCAAAGCTAAAAGAGTATGAATTTTGTGACTGGGAAACAAGTCCAACCAAGAGGTGTTACTAAAAGCACGATCAAGTTTGTCCTTAGTGAATGTTGCACTTAGGGGTGTAAATGGACCGACCAGACCGGACCGAAAGTCCCATGGTCGGTTTCGGTCCAATGAATAGGGGCATTTTGGTCTTTGGTCTGGTCCCGGGGTGGGGATTTCCCGAACCGGACCAGACCAGACCGACTGAACCTAAAAAGTTTTATTTTTATAAATACATTATTTTATATAATAATTGTATAATAAATTATGTAATTTTCATTTAACCTATCCCCATTTACAATATAAAATTATAATACATTCACATTCTCTAAGTTAGTAACAAAGTAACAATTAACATTATCAATATAATTATATAATTATAAATTGATAACTAAACTCAATCACTATAACTATAGTCTATAATTATAAAGAAATCACTATAAGTTTATAACTATATATAGTATTAAATTATTAATATCACTATGACTAATGACTATAAGTTTATAACTAATACTAATATATAACTATATTAATAGTATAATATTAATACTATTATATAGTGTAATATATTATATAGCTTTACTACATCACTATATACTATATTACTAATCACTATATCATTATAATATATACACACACTATATGTCTATATGTAGTAATAATAGTAACACTATAATAGTATAATATATAGTATTAGTATATATTAATATATTATAAGAGTTATAGGATTATGACATAATATATGTATAATAGTATAGTATTAATATCACTATAAATTATAACTATATATACCTAATAGGCTAATACAATGATTTAAAAACAAAAAAAATAAAAAAGAGGTCTGACAGAATGGACCGGACCAAACCGAATGGGTGTTCGGTCCGGTCCGGTCCGAAAAAAAAGATGGACCAAAAAATTCGGTTCATGGCCGGACCGAACTGACCCATTTACACCCCTAGTTGCACTATGTCTGCCATTAGACCAGGTAAACTTGTTACCAACATAACCAAGGTCAATAAGACCACATAAACCCACAGTGCCTCTAAAGGATTCAATCTGTTTAAAAGCCCTCAATGCACAACCCCACTTATCTCTCAAATAAAGGATCTCACTGAAGTCCCCAACACATAGCCACCCGATAAGGTTCACAGGTTTAATGGCTTGTAATAAGGTCAAGCGAGCTTATCTCCTAGTAGTGACTGGAGAATCATAGAAACCTGTCAAAATCCAATCCTCCCTCTCCCTTGTCTCCTTAACCATGAGAGAAATATGGTTTTGAGAATAAGAGTGGACTTCACATCATTGTTCCACATAAATGTTAAAATACCACTGAGCCCCTTGCAATCAATCACACAGTTATTCTCAAATTTATTTTTTGCTTCACACTTTGCACCTTTTGCTTCTGACACTTTGTCTCCATCAAGAAAACAAATGATGGGAACTTAGATTACACCATAAGATGCAAATCCTTAATTGTCTGAGGGTTCCCAAACCCTCGACAGTTCTGGCTAATACAACTCATTGTGATTGGTGGGGCTGAAGTTCAGTCACCACCATCTCATATTGGTTAGAGTCCATGGGAACCATGTCCTCAAGCTTTGATTTCTTAGCCTGTGTGGATCCTTCATCCTCCTCGGGGCACAGACTACCTCTCTTTTTACTAAGATTAGGATCATCTTCAGAGTTTTCAACAAGAGCATCATAGCACTTCTTTCTAGCTTTTCTTTTCCAAGAGGCTCTCTTCTTTGAAATTGCCAAAGCCTGGGCCTGATTCGTGAGGAATTGATCAAGGGAATTAATCTGGGCCATCAGATCCAAATTAGCCTCATTATCCTTAACTGAGCTGTCTCTTCTGGTTTGACCAGGTCTAGTTGGACTTCTATTCTGACCTAATAAAACCTCTTCCATTGTTTTTGGGTGACCTGTGCCTCCTTCAAAATCATTAAACCTGACAGGTTTCTTCTGAGATTTACCAATAGTTGTCATATGGGGCTCCACAAAATCTGCATCAGTTACCATAGGCGATTGCACTCCTGCCATAAAAGTAAAATTTTTCTGAATTGACTCACTTGCACTTACAGGTGCCGTAACTCCCTCCTGAGATTCTACCTTTCCTAAAATGACTTCATCCCTGACCTCTCCATTTTTCCTCCATGCATGATCTTTCCTCACTCGACTAGTGGAATGGATTACAACCATATCTCTTATGGTTTATGTCACCCTCCTTTGCTGCAGGTGCCCTTAACCAAACCCCATATTGACTCTGTGACATCTCACTAGAAGTGGATGTACAAGCCTAATGCTTAATAACATCACACTTTAAACAGAAAGTAGGGAGTCTTTTATATTTAAACTTCACCCAATACTTCATACCATCAATTGATAGAAACATGCCCCTCATAAGGAAAATAAAAATAAAAAAATTAAGAAAATGTGAAAAAAAAAAAGTTCAAAGATTTTCTTCTGTTCTTTCCCCATAAGAAAAAAAAAAAAGTAGTAGTTAAAATATGTACAAAGAAATGAGTAAAAAAATAATAAAAAAATAATAGAAAAATATTATTTTAATAAAATAGAGAAAGAATAGAAAGTTAAATGTATGAAGTTTTGGAAAAATGAGAAAAATTTAGAAAATTTTTTTAAAGAAATATGATTTTTAATTAAAATTTAGGAAAAAAAATTTAATTATCGGAATGCGACCAAACGGGAGAAGGTGAAGACCGACCTAACGTAAAGACTTGGCCGTAAACATTTAGGATAGTGCTACTACCTCCCAAGTTTGCCAACTTGGTTTGCTCTTTTTTTTTTTTTTCTTTTTTTCTTTCCAAACATTTATGTTATTTCGGACGTGGCGTACTGCTCGTTCTTATTAGCCCAACATCTCACTATACAGTCCATTATTGCGCCGACGTAAACCCATGAGAGCGGCCCATTAAACTCAAATGTTAATTCTCTTTCCCATGAGGGCAAATGCAGCCCATTAGGCCCACAATTCCGTTTCTTTCACACACTCGTTATCGCAGATTGAGCGGCACGTTTTGCACAGGAGGATAGAGTGACATCGCAGAAGACGAACACAGACATCACTGCATCTGCGAAGCCAGAGTACCCCGTCATAGATCGGAACCCTCTGCTTGCTAATGTCGTGTAACAAAGCCTTAATTGATTTTGATATAATAATGCAGAAGGGAGGGTGAGAAGTTGAGAACCTCCCAGTAGAAGAAAAACGGAAGCTGCTTTTGCTTTCCCAAGCCATTCACCTGTACGTATAGTCGTCAGAATCCTTAACGGAAGTCCGGACCAAATAAATAATAAAAAAAGAGAATTAATGTTTATAATTATTGAGCGTATCGTGTATTTGATTTAAAAAAAAAAAAAAAAAAGAGTAAATATATGATGTATATGAAAAAATTAATTTTGTAATAATAGATCTCACTATTTAAAAAAAAAAATACATAACACACAATTTATAACTATATTTAACATTATTAATAAAATAAATAAATAAATAAAAAACCAAATCTAACTTAGGAACCTACGGTTAACAACCCAAGGTCAAATGAAAGCAACAAATCTGCTGAAATAATAATAAAAGAAAAGACACTGGCGCATGGGCCGATCCTGGCCCTTCGTCAAAAATAATCTTGACCATCCATTACTCCTCTTCCGTACTCCTCGACATCTCATAAGACTTCATATCCATCACTTTGAAATGAGTCCCTTAACTTATTGAATGCCAACAACGCTAGCTAGTACTATTCAATGTGAAACCAAACTGCACATACTGATCAGAGAGGAGGGTCTTATTAATTTAAGAATATTATATTTATCATTCTCACACACTGCATATCATATTTATTTTTTATTTTTTTATATGTAGTGTAGAAATGATAAGTAGAACAATTTAATTAGTTTAATAAGAATAAAATAAAATAAAAATTAATAAAAATAAAAAATAATTTTAAAATTTATAAAATGTATAGTATAGGTTGATGAGTAGCATCCTTATTAATTTAATATGCTATCAGTATCAGTCGGCAGCTCTTTCAAAATTCACGCTTCTCCATTTCACCTTCAAAGGGTGCCTTTGCTTTCATGCACAGTTTCTTCTTTTCTGGGTAAAGAAGCAAGTGACATCATCCCACCAGGTTGTGTTCGAAGCTTTTTTTGCCCTTTATTCCTGGCAGAAAGTGGGATGATTCTACACACGTCCACAGAAAAAAAGGCACTAAAGATCAATGGAAGCTGCTTGCAGACAGTAATCATATCTATATGCATATGACCCACTGGGAAGTTTCTTTATTTAGGTAAGTAGATGAGGACAAATCGTGATTACAGATCAATAAACCCCTTGTCAGGTTAATCAAGAGTTTGGTCGCCCCTACATGACGTGCTGGATGACTCAATCTGGGTCCCATGCTGGCAGTGCTGAATGGATATTTTGGTCTTCAAAGTTCTCCAGATGAAATCTTCATTTGGCTGAATACTAATTATGTTGATTATGAAACTCTGCATCTGCATTTGGCACTCAACATTCAACAAAGCTAGATTTCAGCACCTATCTTTCCTGGATTCAAGTCAAAACTGGTCCTGATAATTATAGCCAGCCCAAGCTTGTTAATTGCTGCAATAGAGATTCTCAAATGTACATGCAGATCATATGGGTTTTCTATTATTCATCTCAGTACATTAAAACACACAATCTATTATGCGATTAAAAAGATGATGCTGGCACGAGGGAGGACTCCAAGCAAAAAGAAGTCTAGAACGAGAATAGGTAACCTGGAAATCAATTTCCTTCCAAGTAAACGATGTAGTATGACTCTTGTTTGTGCTTTTTTCACTTTTGATCCGAAGCGTAAAGCATGCACATACAGTCATCTGATCTAGCCTCTAGTGACAGAAAAGGGTGAAAGAGATAGAGGGGGCCGTGCTTCTTTGGTTCAATCTCAATCCGGCCAGCAGTTTGTAACTTTGGCATACTCTGTAGCTTTCATCTAATGCCAACATATCGAAGAAAAGATAGGCCAGGCCAGGCCAGGCCAAGGGCCGAGGGGACGTAGGTAGGATGGTGCTCTTTTTTTCAAAAAAGTAAAAGTAGGGAAATCCCCAAGGTTCTCCTTTCCTCAGATTCCTTACCAACATCATCGTAGAAATGGGGCAACTGCTTGGAAGGGATGTGATTGATCATGACCTTCACGATAGCGATTATAATTTTGTTACTATCTATATATATAAACATTTAATTATTGATAGTGTCCAAAATAATTTTGTTTTTGGTTTTTACATATTGCATGATTTAAGGTGTGACTGCTAGCTGCAAAGGTGCATGTGATCGATCAGTCATTGTAAACGAATTAGTGAACCAGCTGCTTTCTAGTGGTCCTATATATGGGCTTAAGAGAGATACAAAGATGGGGGAGTGAGATTCATTATTTGTGTCCGCGTGTTTGGATATTATATATTATCTACGAATCTTTTTTGGACTGGTAGAATATGCCATCTAACTATTCTTATACCAGTAATTATATATACAATCGTAAATTGCGTAAATGTCACGAAATAGAATTAAAAAAGAGTGGGGTTCACTATTAAAAAATTAATTTTTTCATATAGATCTCATGTTTTATTTACTTTTTTTAAACAATTACGCGACAGTCACACAATTAACAGTTGCATATATATTTTTAAAAAGAATGGGGTCTACTATTAAAAAATTAACTTTTTTTATATAAATCTCATGTTTTATTCACTTTTTTTTAAAACAATTACGCGACAGTCACACAATTAACAGTTACATACATATTTTCTCTTCTTATATATATATAGCGTGAGTTTTACTTAAAAAAACAAACTGAAATGATTGTCAAAAGGTTTTGAGTTTAAAGAATTCTCCACACACCAATTGGTGAGGACTTCGTTTGTATTTATAGACCTTTTTTTTACTTAGCATCAGTATTCTATTACAATTGCATATCAGTAATCTATTATAATTGTCTAACTAGAGCTGTACTCACCACAAGTCACAAGCCTTATCCTGATCTTATCTTCTTGTCTTGATCCTAAATATGTTTGAGTTTTGGTTCCATGCATTGAGTTGATCTCATACAATTCAATCTCTTCTAGCTTAATGAGATCAACAAAATCTTGAATCTACTTGATCATCTCCAAGTCAAGTTTTGAGAAGATCATGCAAGCATGCATGGTAGGTGTTTGATTCATTACTAAAATGTTACTTTTTCTTTTCTTTTTTCACATCCAGTTGGATGTAATTAATTTTGAGTTCAGTTCTACTAGTAGTTGGATTTATTGGATAAGGAACACATCTCTTGTTTTTCATTATGGGCATGACTTATGTCTTTTATCTAACGAATCTATTTTTTTTTTTTAAATGGAATTAAGTCAGACCCTAAGTTTTATTTATATGTTTCTCTAATAAACTAATAAGAGAAAATAAAGGTAATTTTGAAATATGATATATTGTATCAAGTCACATCAATTTGTAGGTATACTTTTATGTAATTTATTTGTAGTTAAAGTATTTCTCAACTGATAGATATTAATAATAGAGAGAGAGAGAGGATACGGTGGTGGCCTTTAAAAAAAACAAAACAAAACAAAACCATTACATATGCTATAGTAGCGCACAAATTGAAAATGAGAAATAAATACATAAAAATGTCTCAAATTTTTTTTTTATAGGAAAAAATGTCTCATATTTTATTGGCTTATAAAGTAGGACAATGCTATACTCACTGAAAAAACTTACAGAGAGTGGATATCGGATGTGTATTTTTTTTTTCAAATTTTTTTTAAAGGTTTTTTTGAATTATTTTTTTAAAAAAAATTACAAACTCATTAAAAAATACTTTAATTATTAAATAAAAAATTCGATACTGCCTTCCAATGAATTTTATCAATAGGTCTAGTATTATCCTATAAAGTATATATATATATATGTATATATATATATCAAAAAAAGACATCCCTCAGAACGTACGAAATGCTAAAGCGTTCGTGGAGAAAAGGAGCGAAGATGGCCAAATCTGAAAAAGGAAAATGATTTACACATATCATATTATATAATATATTGCATAATAATATTATAAAATAGAAAGTATTTTTATAAAATATCATATAAAAATAATAGTATTTTACAAAAATACTCTTATTTTATAATATTATTATATAATGTATTGTGCAATGTATTACGTGTATATCATTACTCATCTGAGAAATCTAAGATCAATAAATTTAATGACGTAATGGCACGTGAGTACTCTTAATTCTTAAACAAAAGGTCATTATTGCTTTGGTTAGGTGAGATGGTGAGTTAAATAATTCTACAATTTAATAGTTGAATAAAATATTATTTTTTAATATTATTATTATTTAAAAATTTAAAAAAATTAAATTTTTTATTATATAGATAATGTTACTATATCTTCTCAATTTGTCCACTTAGTGTACCCTTAATACAAATTACACTTTTTTTTTTTTTACTTTTTTTTTCAAATACTTTTTAAATATGTTTAAATATTTTTTTAAAAAAAAACCAATACACAAATAATTACTTTATTAACCATTAAATTAAAAAAAATAAAAAATTATATGAACGATCAAAATAAGAGGTACACTAGCATTATTGTTTTGTAAATCAAGCTTCTTAAGTTAGTGGTATGGCAATTCCACCTTGGAGATCACCCCAAGGGCCTAAACTGATAGATCCATAATTATCTACCTTAAAGAGCAACAAAAATAAAACTTTGCTGAAAAAAGGTTTTTAAATCTTAAAAGAGGGAAAAGCTTGGGAATTTGGATGCATGCCCTTCAATTTATAAATTGGAGTAAGATAATTATTTTATCATAAAAATATTTTGTTAAAAAAGTCACAAGTTAATGTAATTTAATTCAATTTGTTAGATTGTAAAATTCTTTACACTATAAAATAGATCATAAGAATCACATTAATCTAAGTCAGCGTATAAATTTACTTTTATAATGTTCCCCGTGAATGTAGCAATCCTCTTGAAATAATTATATTAAAAATATTAAAGTAATTGTAGTGAGGCTAGCGATAAGATATTAAAATAAAAGTAAAGATATATATATATATATAAAATTGTTTTTACAGTCTGTTATATAATTATATTTTAAATTGGATATATTTTTATAAAATCATGTTATTATTTTTAAAAACAAGTTTTTTATTTAAAATAATATTATGTAAAAAAAAATATACGTGTTTAATTTTTCGTAAAATTCAATCATAACAACAAAGGCGGCAGTCAATAAATCAACGTACGTCTATCTTGCGTCCGTATTTAGTACAAACAAAAAAAAAAGGTAGGCAATCCTATGATTTGTCTAAAAAATTATATATATATATTTATGAAGAGTTTTATAATTATAAAGAGATTATATAAAAATAATTTTATAAATTAATATGATTTTATATGACTCTGTCAGATCTTTTTCATAATAATAATAATTTTATAATTTAATAAATAAAATAAATCATATTTATAAAATTATTTTTATATAATTATTTTATGATTTAAATAAATATATATAAATGGTGACGCGTACACGGTCTGACATTTCGTGGTCGGTGATTCTGAGTGAGATGCGCGAGTGGTCTCATCGTGTCGTACGATCGAAACGCGCCCAATACCGTAGTCGAGCATCTGATTCCTTGCCCTTGACTTTGCCTTGGCATACCGAATGCAAGAATTAAGAAGAGAAGACCGTGTTTCCCACGTCAGCGCGCGCACATAATTTTTTTAATTATTATTATTATTATTATTATTATCAGAATTGAAAAAGGTTAGGCTTCTGCTTCGGCGAATGTGAGGACGGCAAACTTCTTGGTGGAAGCTGTGGTAATCAAAATGCCCTTTATCTTTTCCTTATTTACGAAAATGCAGTTTTGACTCTCTTTTTTAAGTTAATAGTAAGCGAAACCGTGTCTCCAACATGGCACATGGTTTCTGTCCCGGGGTGGTTTGCACACTTGTACAGTTATTCCACAACAACTACCAGTAGTCAGTTCCACTGCCTGTCTCATTAAGTAAAGTGTCAACATACTATTTTGTATGATTCGTTCGGCAAACCTTCCTAAAATGATTAGGTCGGTTTAATACGATTGGAAACTTGGACAGCCACGTTTGTTTTTGCATGAGATAAAAATTAAAAAAAATATTATTATAAAATATTTTTTAATATTATTTTTATTTTAAAATTTTAAAATTATTTATTTTATTTTATATAAAAATTTTAAAAAATTATAATGATCGAATTAAAAAATTTTCAAAACAAACGAGGTGGCTAAGGTATGATTAGCAAGATGTTGTTTGGTGGAATTAAACAGCTTGTACGCATGGCTGATGTCACGTGACTTAATCCCAAATATATGATGATTTGACCTACACGAGGATGATCAGGGCGTAAAAGGCTCAATCGGGAGATATAAATCGTTTCCGAATGATTTTAAATTACTGTTTTGAATTGACTTTTTCTGTTTCATGGGGAATTTCCATTTCTGTGGCTGAACCCGGTGGAGTACCAAACGGCAAAGTACGTCAATGTCATAAGATAATTAATACCCATAAAAAAATCCTGCAAATTGATACATAATTGTAAATTATCCGGTCCTGGCCGACAAATAAGAAAAGGAAAAACCTGAGCTTTAAGTCATGACAAGCTGGTGGAGGTCTTATCTTATATATGCAAAAGAATTAATAATTTAGGAGAATAAAATATGATTAATTCCCTTAAAATATTTCGTTATTAAACACGTTGTATTTTTTTTTTTTTAAAAAACACATGTTGTTATTGTATTTAATTGTACAGAATATAATGAATTGAAAATACATCTATTTTAGAATATTATTGGTATACTTCAAATATTGATTTTTGACCATATTTTTTAGCAATCTTGTCTACTCACCTAATAAACTCTTGACTTTTTAATATTTGGGGTGCAATGAGTGGTATATGAGTTAATTTGAGTGTAAGAATATTTCAAAAAGATCGAGCTAGCGTACGTACGTACGACTGATCTTTTAACTTCACGACCAATTAATAGATCTTAATTAAGATTGTTAGAAAAGAAACATTATTATGATCATGTTTCATTAGTAAAACGCACACGAAAGTTATTCAGTTTGTTTTACAGTCTTATGCATGGGTCAATCATCTATTAAATTATGTCATTAAATGCACTAATCAAATTAATCACGTGCGTCAAATGATTTGTATATCAATTTGTATTAGGTATGTTTGAGAATTGTTGTTAGATTATTTCATTATTATTTATATTAATTTATTTTTATTTATAAATAATTTGAGATAGTCTTANTTTCTGTCGGTTTGAATATCTAATTTGCGTTTTTTCTCATCCTTATTTGTTTTCATATATTGTATTATTGGTTGAAACTTGAAAAAAAACTGAGTTCCTTTATTGAAAATTCTGTGATGGCTAATCTTACATATTATCATGGAATTCTAGGCTTTGTGAAAAGCATGCTTGCTCTTTTGAGGAGGTTTCGATCGCTTTGAGATTGTTATATGTTTCTTAGCGAAAAATTGAAACTTTTTGGTTCGCAAATGAGGTGGATCTTGCAATGGACTCATTTTGTTTGACTCGAATGAAAAGAAATTTTCTTTTCCAAATTATTATTTTTTTAAATCAATTTCTTTTCAAACTTGATAACTTCCGAACTTGGATATGGAAGTATGGTCCATAATTTTTCCTAGATGTTATATCTGATTTCCGTTCTTTGTCATCCAAGGTCGTTTTTTCCCCTTTCTGTTCTTTTTCATTCAATTCATCTGTACTTCCTCACTCTCAAGGTTACTTTTATGTTAAAAGTAAAAGGTGTGTTTTTCATAGGATGGAGAATAGACGTATATAGAGATATCTACGGTGAGATTTTATTCTTTTACATTAAACTCTTGAACTCACCGACATATATGCACTCACAGACACCCAATTCGTTGTTTATTGTATACTAAAACAGGTTAGATTTCATTTACGCTCATCTGATAGTTAGGTTAATGGAGTGGAATTAATCAGAGTTGTCATTCTATTGTTTTGTTCACAACTTACAAAGTTACTGAGATAAGTGTAAAACATAAGGTTTTAGGTGTTGTTTTATGTGTGAGATCAAGTGAATCGAGATTCATGTGTTGGATCTGCTCAAATTTCTATTTAGTACCTTGCGTAATATGTTGGAAACTAGTGACTACGGTTTGAAGGGGTAAGGCAGATTTTAAGTTATCACAGTTGTAGATTGTGGCTTAGTTGTGGGAGATTTCTATGGAGCACCTGTTACCCTTTATCTTCTGATCCATAAGTTTTATAATATTCTGTTAAGTAGGTATCAGAAACTGTCTCGTGCATAGAAACTATCTTCTTTGGATAGATGTTCCACAAAACTAAATTCATTTTCTACCCTTTTTCTTCAGTTTGGGTTATCGGTTTTCAATTTTCTGCCCATTCTAGGGACAGTCTATTATCTACACCAGCTAAGTCAATCTCAATTGTATTTATCCTATTATCTATATTCATTAGAGACTTCTTGCTCAAATGTTTAGTTGCTCTTAGCAACTCCTAGCAAATACTTGACTACCCAGCCACAAAATCAAAAGAAGAGAAAAGAAACAAGGTGAAGCCCTTGAGGTGTAAGTTGCCATCCAATCTTTTTATGAAGATTGGAAGCAAAAGTGTCAAACAACCTACTACCAATGTGATTTAATAACCATGATCATGAATGGTTGCTTAAACTTCTAGGAAGGGGTTGGCCTGGCAATTATACATGATCATCAATGGGACTTAAAGTCTAGGAAGGGCTTGAACCAGGGCATATAGAGTCTGAGCAGGAAATGAGAGCCAAGTGCTCATGGTGCAAGAGCATTTATTTATCTTGGCACTCAAATGGCCCAGTTGCAATGTATTCATTGCTGGCCCAGTTTCTGTCCAAGGTATAATTTCGTTGGAGAGCCTTTTGGCCATAAGAAGTATAAGAACGAGCATAAGGGCGGAGGCGGAGGCGACAGAGGTGGTGACTCAGCTGCAGGGTCATAGAAACTGGATATCTCATACCTTAAATCACAACTGGGTGTTACAAATTTTCCTCCCTGCTTTCGAATACAACAATTTATCATTCATGATCAACTTAAAGTTGAATTTTAATCTTGTACTTTTTGTTCTTAATTTATTCATATTTTTTGGTCTCTATAATTGTCTTCTGTATTGCATAAGCAGTGATTATACATGTTTGTCTAATGCCAGCTGTTTGAGTGACTTCACAAACGACATTAATTGTTGTGGGCCTTTTATTTTTCAAAGCTTTATCAAATTAATAGACAGAACAAAAGAGAGCCATGTGCTACA
>QEOT01121920.1:0-19224 GCA_003123785.1 Pterocarya stenoptera | reverse complement strand
CCTTTCCATCTTCCCATGTTTTTTTCTTATCATTAATAATAATATTATCGATCCTCTTTGTGATCCAGTTTTTCCAATGTTGAGCATATTTACACTGGAGTTCTGAAAACCATGCAAATCCTAATGAACATGACCTGGTTTCGACTAAAACCTGCGGAGAAGTTAAATAGCTTTACTGTCTTCATTAGAAGAGAATAGCTGTCCAAGATATGATCTTTACTGAGCGAAAAATAACCATTTTGCTTTTTTTCCACTGGCTACTGGCTACTGGCTACTGACTACTGGCTAGTATTTTACAATAAACATGCTTATGTAATGGAACTGAAGAGTGGTGATCGATTTTCAGAGCCCCAAACAACTTATGAAAGTTTTACCTTGTCTCTGAAAATAATGATAGCAATTACCAGTACTTCTTTTCTGGCTCGTTAATATCTCAACCTAGTATCTATCCTGGTCCCAATCACCATCACACATAGAGGCAACTATTTCCTTGCTAAGGGCTTTGAAATTTGAATGCTTCTTGCTGAGATTTTGTCACTGACTCTATTGCTTGTATATTAAACAGACTACTGGTTCTCTTTACTTCTGGGCAGCACATTTAGCTGGCCCAAAATGGGGTCCATTTGCATCGTGGTGTTGTGCTTGGCTCGAGACCATAGGGCTCATTGCAGGCATAGGCACACAGGTACTTCCTTATTATTATTTTAAGGAATTCATTTTTTATTATTCTTATTATTGTTATGATAAACTGCAATCAGATTTTAACTTTATTTTTTAACTTACTGGAAGGCTTATGCAGGATCACAAACACTGCAGAGTATCATTTTATTATGCACTGGAACAAATAAGGATGGGGGATATCTTGCTCCAAAGTGGTTGTTCTTATGCATGTACATAGGCCTGACTATCATTTGGGCATTTCTCAACACTTTTGCATTAGAAGTGATTGCCTTCATCGACATAATCTCAATATGGTGGCAGGTATACAATCTAGATAGGCTTGCTTGTATGCCTGTTACTGTCTTTTTCATGGGTGCAATGTTATAAAATGCCTTTCGCATCAACAGCTTCCAAATGCTTGTTCCTTTCCTCCTCTTTTCCTAACAACTCAAATGGACCATTACATATACTCCTTTGCCTACTTTTTGGTGGTGTAATATTGTAGTAGTAATTTTTAAGTTTTGCAGGAGATGAATCAAATTGAGAAACAATTATGTGAAATTCTGTCTGCAATGCATGAAAACAATACAGTAATTGGAATTTTAATAAAAATCATTCCATTTTATCACACAGCAGTTAAGCTGAATACATTCTCTAAAATAGTGCCATTACCAGAATGAGAAAAAGAAAAAGGGAAGAAATATGAAATAATCAAAGGGGAAAAATGGCCATAAGCCAAAGTGATAAGGCACTTAAAAGTTTGTGTAGGGAGAATCCTATAATTTTCTTATCTTCTTTTTCATATTAAAAAGTTTCAGCAATTAGTGATGATTCTTAGTTGTAACGTATACCAGTCATCAACTGATCAATCAGGGGCTGTTGCAGTGGTCTATATATGTAGAACATATCCTTTGGTTGGCACTTTAAGACTCTCTGTTTGGTTTTGAAGATGGGAGGGAATGGAATCTTTGAGTTATCTGGAAGGGGAATTGTTTTAAGTTTCTAAGTTTTTTTCTAGGATTTGTTTTTCCAACTGTCTTCAATGTGGCAAAGTTAAGCATTACTAATGTATGGAGTTACAAATGAGAAACTCTAGTCTTATAGATGTTTCTTCTTCTCGTTCCTTTCAGTACTCCTACAAAGGAATCATATGAAATTTAAAATGAGATCATAAGAATTCTTAAACAAAGAGATGCAAACAAGCCTTACCCCCTGAACCTAGTCTTTCGAGCTATATATCAGCTCTTGGATTAAAGTAATCTGTCAAAAATATATTCCTAGTTTTAATTAGAATCCTCTTTTTCAGGTTATTGGAGGATCAATTATTGTCATAATGCTTCCATTGGTAGCACTGACTACACAATCTGCCTCATATGTGTTCACACATTTTGAAACAGCACCTGAATTGACTGGAATATCAAGCAAACCTTATGCAGTTGTTCTATCTTTTCTCGTCAGTCAGTACTCACTCTATGGATATGATGCCGCAGCTCATCTAACTGAAGAAACCAAAGGTGCAGACAAGAATGGTCCTATTGCAATTCTGACTAGCATTGGGATCATTTCTGTATTTGGATGGGCATACATTTTGGCCCTTATGTTCAGCATTCAGGTATATGTTATGATGAGCAATCTTCTTCTTCGATCTCAGTAGCAAAATATTCTAACTTGTGATACGACTAACAGTGACCCCTCACACAGAGTGTATTTTTAAGTGATATTTCATTTTTCCTTAATAAATATCAGGGTATTGTCTAACATGATATGCTTTGCAAATTTTCACTCAGGATTTTAGCTACTTGTATGATACAAGCAACGAGACTGCTGGAACATTCGTGCCGGCTCAAATACTCTATGATGCATTCTATGGGAGATATCATAGTGGTACTGGAGCTATCATTTTACTATTTATCATATGGGGTTCATTCTTCTTTGGTGGGCTTTCCATCACTACCAGTGCTGCCAGAGTTGTAAGTGGCTAACATTTTCTTGCTTAACTATTATGTGCATCAGGAAGGGTGGGGTCTTAGGGGAATGAGGGTTCATTGTCTTGGTTAAACCGTGTGTGTGTGTGTGTGTGTGTTTCTGCACCTCCTTGCACTAAATCGTGACATTTTCAGGTATATGCTCTATCAAGAGATAAAGGAATTCCCTTCTCATCCATATGGAGAAAAGTGCACCCTAAGCATAAAGTTCCTTCAAATGCTGTGTGGCTCTGTGCAGCCATCTGCATTCTTCTTGGACTCCCAATCTTAAAAGTCAATGTCGTCTTCACTGCCATTACATCTATATGTACGATTGGCTGGGTTGGGGGTTATGCAGTTCCAATCTTCGCAAGAATGGTTATGGCAGAAAAGAATTTCAAACCCGGGCCATTTTACCTGGGCAAAGCTAGTAGGCCAATTTGCTTGGTTGCCTTTTTGTGGATCTGTTATACCTGTTCAGTCTTTCTCTTGCCAACTTACTACCCAATTACTTGGAATACTTTCAACTATGCACCAGTGGCATTGGGTGTAGGTTTGGGTCTAATAATGATTTGGTGGATGTTGGATGCAAGAAACTGGTTTAAGGGACCTGTTAGGAATATTGATGGCCAGAATGGAAAGGTCTGATTTCTGTCAAATGTTGGACTTTTTTCGGTCCCGGGAACTTATTGTTATCTTTTTTACATGTTTGTAATCACATTTTATTTATTTCTCATTGAATTACAACTTTTCTGGAATACCAATGCATAAGATTATACATCCAAATAAACACAAAGTCGTTTACAGAAGATATAATTGTAACCATTGTTTCAAAATGCACTACGCGGGCCATGGAGTATAGACTGGGGAGATAGCACCTTTGATTTCAGTGCTCTGTATTCCACCATCCACAAACAATAGCTTGAATTCTTTGCCAGAACGTCTACAGAGACCTGCTTACTCTCCACCAACTCTCTTGCATACGTTTCAAATGCCTCAATTTTCTCCCACAAGAAAGAAGCTTTTCTCATATCGCTTTCACTTTTAACATTCTCAAGCCACTCCCTTGCTTCCTCCACCCTCGCCCAAAAGCATGAATCTTGAGTCAAGCTCGCGAATTTGCTCCTCTTATTGTTTACACCCTCACCAGAATTTCTCTCTTTCTCGCTCCACCACCTATCAAAAATCTCGTACCTCCTCTCCCTTCCATGCTTCAAGTAATGGCCCTGGTCAAGATGCCTACGTTTCCCATAGTATTCTGCAATATCCAAAGGCTCGACCAGGAGTTTGTAGAACTGGGAAGCATTGATCCATTTGGCTCGCCGATTAAAATCATGAGGAAGTTTGTTGGTATCCAGCATAGAGATAACATCGTCCCAGAACTTGGAAAGCTTGATCCGGTTCAAGTTCACCCTGGGCTCCCTTTTTGAGTTTGATATTGATCCCCACAGCTTGAAGCAATCGTAGTACCCCATTTTATCTTCAGACTCGTCGCAAAATGCTTTATACCATTCTATCTCAGCCCTGTAAGGTGCATATTTTGATAAGCGAATAGCCAGCTCCGCACTCCTCAGGTACGGTGTGCGATCCATCCGCCTCGGCCTAGCTATCTTTAGGCAGTCCTTAGCAGGTCCGGCAACGGATTGCTATAGGTAAAATAAGGCAGAAAATGGTTAAGTACGCTCATCTCATTGCAGACATGATCCTGTTGAGCTCTATAAAAAGAATAATGATATGCACAAACTCGAAATGTACAATGTGCATTTGGGGCTTGTCCCTGTCATTGCTCCTATGAAAATGCTGGAGATTCTTGTGGTATTGAGAAAGTGATTAGGCCTTTTGAGCTGAAGTGAAAATTAAAGCTACAGGCCCATGTCATAGTTTGTGATGTTTTCCCTTTGATTGTATGTTTAGTGAATGAAAAACTTTGTATATTTTCAAAAAAATTGAGATATATTTTGTATCGAATTTTGTGACAATGGATAGGCAAAACCTACTCCTGGCTATCTATACCGAATTGGGATTGATAAAGCTATATATTTTGCTGTTTCTCAAAACAAAGCTACTGAATTGGGATTGATAGAATGCAATACCTCTATCCCTAAGGAGTGCAACGCCAAAGCAACCCCTGCTTCATAGCTTGACTCAGGAAGATCCGCTTGCATGAAGCCTCTCTGGTTCATGAACTGCACAGAAACTTTTCCAACATAATCTCCGTAGTTGAGATGATCCTCAATACAACTACTCGGAGTACTGTTCATAAGCATCAAATGCATCATCTTGGTAACAGAAACAGCCTTATCCACACAAATTGCTCCCTCCTCAGAACAAAACAAGTAGCTTCCCAAGGGACAGAACGAACTCGTCTCTTCTCCTGCCTGGGCTAACACTCCCAGATGAAACAAGACAAAGCGAAAGAGCTCAGCTTTATCTTCGTTGCGCAATTGGGCAGGCTCGCCAAAGTGGGGAGGAGTCATCATGGACAAGTGCCAATATTGCAGAAGGAAATGCAGGAGAGGAGTGAGGGATGCCAGAGGAGCAAACAGCAGTCTCGGCATGATGTCGTGCTTTGAGACTACGTGACAGAAGTTGCGAGCCCATCTTTCTCGCAGGATGGCTCGGGAAAGGGAACCATTGCCAAGCAATGGAGAGCCAAATGTAATGCATAGAACTGCTGAAGGAGAGGACACTGATTGGAGGTAAGAGAGGAGCCAGAGAGTGCAGAGAGATGCAGTTGTTCCTCCCATGGAGTGGCCTGTCACGATAATTGACTTGCTTTTCTCCAATACTGCCGAAATCTGGTTGCATATAATTAGTTTATTATTTTTAAGCATCAATAATCATGCAGTAACTATATATGAAAGAATGGAACTACTTTTTATTTTCTGTAAAATTAACTGAGTTTTTTCTAATAGGTTGGCATAATGTGTTACTAATAATTAAATAAGTTCTGTTACATACAGTCACTTTTATATACAGTCACTTTTACATATTCCTTGCACATGCCAATTACATCAGTGTAGTGCGTAAAGAATATGCAGAAGTGGCTGCACATAGAATTTTTATGACTTAAATTTACATAGTAATTTGTAAAAATGATTGTTCTTAACTTCTTGTATCGATACTATTTGCAAATTGCTTTCGGACTTTTTTAGAGCATCGATTTACTATTATCTTACACACTGCCTTAAAACAACAGTTAGTACTACTCATGTTGCTGGTTTCACTAATTTAATTATTCTCACCAAATAAGCATTATATTTACTAAATAAATAAATAAAAACAATTAATGGGAAGGAACCAAAAGAATAATTTAAACCTTATATTTGTGGAATATAGTAATTCTCATGTTATAGAAATTGATGATAAAAAAATATATATATATATAAATTGAATTAAGCAATAATAGGTATTCAAATTGCATGATGACTTGATTTGGTCCAAAGATGCGTGCAGGTTATCAAAACTCAAGTGGGTATTTAATATTTTATTATTCCCATAATTTCCTAGTCCGGTCTTGAAAATAATTGAGGCATCGAATTAAAAAACAACACAAATTTATAAAATTAATTACTTTCTATGAGCGGACCAGACAATTAGGGTAATCCACAAAGTAGTGATCACGACAACGCCAAACTTAACACTGCTTACAATTATAACCATATTATAAGCTGTGGGACCAATTAATTTATATATATATATATATATCATAATTCCTTCCTTTGTTGTTAGTGCTGAAGCCTACGTTGTCTTCATTGGAGCCTTAGCAAAAATTAAAATTGAACTTCTCATCCGGCGCATAACTTTTAACATATATACATATATATATATATGAATTAATCTTTGCATCAGCCTACACACCACACACCATAACTTTTTTTATTTTTTTTATTTGTTTCTCTTATTAAATGTGTATTATATGGATGATGAATAAAAAAATATAAATGTTTCAAGAAGAGTAAAATAAAAAAAAATTAAAAAAAATTAAAAAAAAATAAAAAAACACATTGATGTGTGGTGTATAGGCTTATGCATAGCAATGCTCATATATATATAGAGAGAGAGAGAGAGAGATGATCCATATATTTGTATTTCTTTTATCTAAGGCTTGAATTTGACCCACCAACTACATTAATTCTTATAAAAAAATTCTTATTATCAGTCACTATTTATAAAAAACTTTTCTTCCATCAACCACCCAAAACCAACTAATTAATTATCTAGGAGTATTTATTGATCTGGTTAAATTAAACTTCTCAGCAAGTTCCTAAAAAAGTAGCTAGACTCTCATGAACAACATCGTGGGACAAAATTAACTATATTACAAAGACATTAATTTTAATCTTACCGTTACCGACAAATTAAGATTAAGATCAATTTCTTGTCACATATATTAATTTCTTAAATCCTAACTATATATTATTTTCATTAATTAATTTATGTTATCACATCATGATTATAATTTATTATATGCTAAAGTAAATATTACCAAGTTGATAAGTGCGGTGATGATCTCAATGTATAAAAAATACCAGTACGTCAAATCTCAAATATTTAATTAGAAAAAGTATGAATTATTTAGGATTTCAGTAGTGGAATCCTAGGAAATTAATCTGATTTTTAAAATATGAAATGTCATCGTATAGGCTTATAGCCAATGGCATCATCTTTAATGCTCGGAAAAAGGTGAAAAGTAACAAAGAAAGCTAGCTAGCTAGCACTCAATATTCTATTAGTTTTTAATTAAGGCCAACGCACGTTAATTAACGAACTGATCATCAATTTAGAGTACTCAAATCATGATCAAAGCATCCAAAGAACTGATCTGAATTAATTAGGCAATAACCGATGCTAATTATTTCCCTTTTTAAGTCTGAAATTAACTAACCTGCTCTTTGAAACTTGGAGAATTATACATAGACAGAAAGATTTGCAGCATCCCTGCATCCACCATGACCGGCTCCTGGCCTCCTTCGTGGCGGTGCAGTTGAGAGAACATGGTCCCGTTGCCAGCGCTCTCCAATGGCACCAAGTTTCTCCAGCTGGGTTCCGAGCTTCCAGGAAACTGAATGCCGGAAAAAGCAATAAATCCTACATCTCCCACTTGCTCCGTTACAAAACTGCTTGGCGCAGTGGTGTTGGCGATGCTGCATAACCTCCATGACTCCGGTAGCAATGGCGTGGAGGCCAAGAAAGTAGCCAGCACCTCGCTGGTCTCGAACCTGCAGATATAAATGGTTAATTTCAGCCAGGGACTAATAATATTATAATTAAGTTTTCAAGAGCAAGTTTCTATCTTGTTCAAATTAATGCCGATCGAGTAACTTACGATGAAGCTTCGGCATCCATGGATGGGACGACTAGTTCTTCTTCTTGATCTTTCAGCTTATATGTTTCAAAGGTTTGGAGTCTATGAATAAAGAGAAAGAAAACCGAGTCGGCAGTGTGAATGTGAAATGGTGGGGTCTTAAAATAGAAAGCAGGCTTTGTAATTGCTTGGTTGGGATTGATTTACTTTCTTGTTCTTTTTCGTTCAAAACGAGTGCTGCTGATTGATCATGATGATCAAAAACAGTACTGCGTATTTCATTGGATTGTATCGTTTTGTCGCGTCAAAAATTCTCTTCAACAGCCTATATCACATCTTCTAAAAAATAAAAAATAAAAACAAGTGTGTGATGTAGGTATAAGAAATTTAAATAAAAAAGTAAAATATACTTAACAAAGGTATAATGTAAAGAGAACTCCAATCATGTAATATATGTGGGGTTTCTGAATGGGTGACACTACAGCTACCGGAAATTCTCACTTGTATTTTTTAAATTATTTTAAATATTTTTTAAAAAAAATAATTCATAATATCATTAGAAAATACTTCTTCCTTAAAGACTAAAAAAAAAGGGATTGTTATAGGAACCACACTAGCATTTTCCTTCTGAATGTATGAATTCAATATTGATTCATAACGATGACCCATAGCTAATTAACTAGAGCGCTTGGACTTTGAAATGCCGCGTGCTCAGACCGTATTCGTGGGTCAATACTAAAGACAAAGATTGTTTGGTCCTTTACCACTATATATAATAAATATATCAATATCAGTTGTACTATATAGTATATATATGGACCCACGCATGAGATGACACGGTTACGTTTTGTATGGGAGTTGAATATATAATGTGAACATGGTGTTTTTTTAAGACTTTATCACAATGCATGACCATGCAATAAAGCCTACTTTCAAGTGCCATATGCATGCATGTTGATAAACAGACACAATATGTGGAATTTAAGAAATCAATGATTCTATATATATATAATGATAATCAATTGCAATAAACCCTATTTTAACATCAAAATAAATAAATAAAAGTCACGACGCGTACAATGACATAAGATGTGTGAAATCACCTTTCTTTTTGTGGTTAAATCTACTTTTTATTTAATTGGCCAGTGTCTAATATATAATAAGAGTCTATATATATAAAAATATATATATATTATATATATACAAATTCCTTTTTTTACACATAAGACATTGCTGACGTGGTAGCCAATCAAATCAGCTACTTTTTTTTTTTTTCTTTTTTTTAGCAAGTTGACTACTTTTTTATAAATTAAAGAAAGAGAGTATAGAAAGCAAATAAAAAGATAATAGCTGTTAATCATACCGATAAGAGGGGCGGGTCTTTCCGACTATGAAAATTCAATAAGGAGGGAGACAATAATAATTATGAAATATTGTCATAGGCTTGCGTCACTGCTGCCCACTACACCAAATCAGCTACTTTTGAAAATATAAAATGAATTAGCTTGTTACAAGAAAAATATTTAAATACGTTATTTTACAATGAAAATTATCATTTTCTACTAAAATAAGCATATTCTTATTGTTTATAATTATTTATCGCATATAACTCGTCATAAAAAATTGTTTTTCTTGGCATAGTTTTGGTAAGACAGTGAAACATGCTATGCTTGCCATAAGTCCAATTCTAGTGGGACCTATAGTTTTGATTAATGCGGTATGGAAGCTGGAGTACACTCCGGGGCTAACCTGATGAAAATGTCCTGCATTAATTAATATTGCAGTAAATCTTAAAATTAATGTTTTTTTTTTTTTTTCTTTTTTTGCCGCTGCGTCCAGTCATGGACGTGTTTCGCATTACTGCAAATCTTTACAATAAATCTGTACCAGAAGAATTAAGAAAGGCTGGAAGGGTATAAAATTAAAGTAAAACACCTCTGGTGGCTGAGTCAGTTAAATTACATATATTGTTTCTCCGTGAATCAAAGGGCTAGTTTTTTTTACCTTGAATGCAAGCTCACTTCAATATATATATAGAACATGGGATAGAGTGATAAGGTTTGGATAGCAACTCAATCCTTGGTTTAAGTTAGGCACTAGTCGCCAAGATTTTTTAGATCAATTAACAACACTTTGATTTCTCACTAAGAAAACTAAAGACCGACTTCCCATCCCTTATGTATAAAAAAATAATAATAATAATAAGCACTAGCCATTACTATATGAACGGTCCATTATCTTATATGGGGTGGTTATCTAGAAGAAAATCCGAACCTTTATGCGAAGAGATTCAGACCTCCGGATTTTTTAAGTTCATTTTAATTTTCATTTTAGAACAAGTTTTGTGAAACATGATCGAATCGCCTTCAAGGCTTCAATGACTGCCTCAGATATATATAATTTATATTATATCTATACAGAGATGTATATACCAGTCCCTGTATCGAATATCGATCACCGGATTACACAAAAAACCAGCCCTCTCCTTCTTTCTCTCCCTCTCCCTCCCCCACCTACACTCAACGCCAATGTCGACGAAAGCCCCAAACATCGTCTTCAAAGTTTGAAAGGTAAAAAAAATTCTGTTTGGTCTATACTTTGTGCGATTTCCTTCATTGGTCTTCGGTTTGGTCTTCTGTTGGGCTTCGACGTGGAGGAGTGCAGATGGGCTCGAGAGGGCTTCGGCATGGGTCCGTCGGCATGGAGCGTCGCATATGGGATGGAGAGAAAGGAGAAGGCTGGGAGAGAGAGGGAAAGGGAGAGAAAGTCAGATTGAGATTATGGACGTCTTTTCTCATACATGTGGCGGTGCATTTCATTGATGAATAGATCACCTACATATCTATTTGTTATTGGCCGGTGGGAAAATGTTTTTCACACCCATCCGGCTCCAAACTTTTCCCTATATCAATATCAGTAGTACTATATACATGGACCCGCGCATGAGATGTTACGTTTTATATGGGAGTTGAATATATAATGTGAACATGGAAAGGAGTACTGTAAATCAATCATGTTTTTAGACTGTGTCACAATGCATGACCAATAAAGACTTTCAAGTGCCAATGCACGTTGATAAACAAATACAATATGTGGAATTTAAGAAATCAATGATTCTATATATATAAAATGATAATCAATTGCAATAAACCCTATTCTAACACCAAAAAAAAAAATCACGCGTACAATGACATAAGATGTGTGAAATCACCTTTTTTCGTGGTTAAATCTGCTTTTTATTTAATTGGCCGGTATCTAATATATAATAAGAGTCGATATAAAAAAAATGAAAATTCGTTTTTTCACACATCAGACATATTGCTGACGTGGTAGAAGCTGGAGTACACTCCGGGGCTAACCTGATGAAAATGTCCTGCATTAATTAATATTGGTTTTAGGCACTAGCCGCCAAGATCTATCAATTGATAACACTTTGATATTTTACTAAAAGAACTAAAGATCGACTCCTCCCTCTCCTATGTATAAAAATAAAATAAAAAATTAAGCACTAGCCATTACTAGATGAACGGTCCATTATCTTATATGGGGTGGTTATCTAGAGGAAAATCCGGACCTTTATGCGGAGAGATTCGGAATTCGACCTTATCATGAGTTTGCCCCTCGGTCAGGTTCGTTGTTAATAATGTGCATATTTGGGCTCTCTTCAGTGTTGGTGCTGACAGGTGGGCTTTGTTGGGCCTTGGGCCATGTGGGGTTGGCCCACTAGCGAGGGAGGATTTTTTCCCTTCCACGTCCCATCTCGCCTGCAATTGTATTCACGCGTCTCCATCCTTTTACGTGTGCGCATACGTATTTGTGGCTACACAACATTTGAGCAATCTCCTTTACTAAAGAGTCGTCAAACGTCGTCTGTTTCTAATTTGCATGTTTTTGAACCTTCCTTCGCCTAGAAAATATTGATCTGACTTCGGTTTGAGTCTTTGGCATTTCTTGAGAAAATTCGGGAAAACACACTACCAAAAAAAAAAAAAATTATTTACTATCAGTTATTAACTTGTTTGTGAAGAAAATAATTATTTAAAAAATAAATCTATTCTAACTTGTAACAAAGAGTCATTCTTATCAACAATTTTTATTTGGTGAGCTAACAGGTTTATAAATAATTTGTCTGAATTTTGAATTGATTTTTCTACTGTCCATCCTTATTTTTTTTATCTTTGTGGAAGGCTTATAGGCTGTTTCTCCACGAATTATTTCATATTTTATCATTATTTTTTACTTATTTTTTATTATTATTTATTATTTTTTTATTACTATTCACAGATCATCTGAAATCACCTCATAATTCAAACATAATCTTAGACACACGTACGTATTTGTGAAATTACTATGTGAACATTCTCAATGGTTCATTTATCTTATCCTTCAAAATATATCACCAAAATTCATTTTTTCTATTTTACATATTGATTTTTTTAATAAGTCATATATCAACTTATTTATTTTTTCTCTATATCATTTAAATATTCTTCTTTAATATTTTTTATTCATTTCAAATATTTTTTTCTAACTACCAATGAATTTGTAAATGTGAGAGAAAATAATTAAAAATGTTATAGAGTTGTGAACAATATTTTTTACATCTAAAGGATTATTATAGTAGAATGTAAAATAAAGATGAAAATATAAAATCTATTGAAATAATCTTTTTATTAATTTCTTTATATTTTATAAAAAAAAAATATTTTACCTATGAATGCTCATTGTTAAGTTAGAGAACTCCTCTACCATTATTTCTAACAAAAATGCGTAGTACACGGGTCCGCCGTCCGCCTGATGAGAGTCCCTATAGACTAAAGCTTTGCGTGAACCAATTTTTGAATATCGTTTGGGTAAAGGGATTGAAATGAAATATTTTAATATCGCTATCGTTTTAAAATAGTTTATATATAAATAAATTATATATATTATATTTTAAAATAATAATTTATATATAAATATATAAATTATAAATAATCTAGTTTGAATTTAAGAGTGTAAAAATGAACTTGAAGTTTGAAGAAATAAAAAAAATAAAAAAAGTAAAGCCCGAAATCTTCATATCGGCTGGTACCGGCCAATAAGATCAAAATTCTGCCCGGTACGAAACAAGGGTCTTCTATGTCCATCTACTCGACCAGTACAGCATATTTCAATAGTATCGGTTGGTACGAAATGAAATTCACAACATTGGCGCGAACACCTTCCATAATCACTGTTGGAGCCTACTGTACATTTTTAGCCTAACATAAAAAAGTATGACCGGTTTGATTACACAAAACTAAACTATCTCATCTCATCTAATCATTATAACTTTCTCAAATTCTTATACAAAAATAATTTAACTTTTTCAAATTTCAAAATAAAAATAATATTATAACAATATTTTATTTTATTTCCAATAAAAAATCTCATTCCACATGAACTGCGTAACCAAACGAGGCCTTAAAGAAGTGATATAGTCATAAAGAGTGGCCTTGATGGCATGTATGAGATTGCAGTAAGAGTCTTAAAAAGTATTTAAATAGTAAAAGCTATTTAATAAAAAAACTGTCAATAAACAAAAATACTAATACAATTTTAAGATAATTAAAACTTTCAAATTTTTAAAGATATGGTTACAGTTTTTAAAAATTCAAATAATCGTCGTTTCTATCTCAAAAAATACTTTTTTAATTTGTTTCTAAATAAACATAACATATTTGAAAGTATTTTAAACATGATTACCAAATAGTAAATAATTTTTTTAATAATAAAATTTTTTACTTGAGTTATAAGCTATAAGCTCTGAAGCTATAACCTATATTTTCTAACGCAATCCCTAATATGCACAAAGAGTACTATAGTCACAAAAAGATTTTATTGAAGCCTTCACCTAGGGGTGTTTATCGGGCGATCCGAACAGAAAAAACCAGCTGGACCGAACCGGACCGAATTCATTCGGTCTGGCCCACAGTCCATGTGTTTTTTAGACCGGACCGGACTGAACCTTTAAAAAACAAAAATATATATATAATTAATTATATAATTTTCATATAACTTAATCCTATCACTAACTAATATATAATTGTACCATATTATAATTAAGTATAGACTATAGTTATACAGTTATAATTATACTAATATTACTAATATATAGCTATACTATATTACTAATAGTCTAATACTTTATACTAGTACTATTATATAGTTATACTAATCATGATTCATAATAACTAATCACTATAAGTCTATAACTATATATATTTAGTATCAATATATTAATATATTCTTTAATGTATTATTAATACTATTAAGTATTAAGAGTTATAGTATAAATTATAATATATGTATAATTTATAAATTTATAATAGTATGTATAATTAAATATTTTATACTTATTTATAATAGTATGTTAAGTATGTATCTTTCTCAATTATGGATGTAACATGTATAGATAATTAAATTATTTATGTTTATTACTTCATATACAAAATGATAAAAATTGTATATGGCTCATTATGCATTAACATACTTTAAATTAGTAATAAAGTAATAATTAACATCATCAATAATGTAATTTTCATTTAATTTATTATCATTGACCATATAAAATATTTTTTTTATTGAGTTTGTTACATAATTCATATTAATAAGTCACTTAGTTTAATTTAGTATTGTAAATATTTTTTTTATTAATTGATGTGAAAAAAAAAAATCAGACCGAATGGATCGGACCGGACGGATGACTACCGGTCCGGTCTGGTATTATGATCATACCGACCAAGGGACGCACCTAAAAGATTTAAGCTAATGCACCATCGGGGCTTAGCAATTTTCTACTGACTTACGTATTGGAGTCGTCTCTCACCCAAACCTGAGCCAATATCATTTCTCTGATTGCAGGTAAGGTAGAACATAGGAAAGATGTGTGAAGCATGTTCTCAATCAATTTTATAAAAATAAATTCATAGACTGACATGACTTCATGTGATTTGTTATATTTATTTTACGATAAAAATAACTTTACAATCTGACATATGTAGGCCAATTTATGAATTTACTTTTATGAAATATTTTTGTGTCTAAAACATTCATATAATAAACTCCTAGTAATTTTTAAAAGATTTCTCAACATAGGAAAAGAACTATATATGGAGTAATATGTTGAATGGAGAATTAAGGTCATTTGGCAAGTCGGCGATGCACTAAATTCATACAACGGGGTACATTATGTTCCTCTACAATTTTATAACTCAAACATTTTTTACAATTTAGATAAATATGCGCACAATCTATGATCTCTACGACATTAGGGTTTGTTTGAGATTGCATTAAGAGTCTTAAAAAAATATTTAAATAACTTTAAAGGCTCTTTAATGAAAAAGGTATTTACATATTAAAATACTTTTTAATTTCAATTAAGTTAAAAAATACGTTTGAGGAAAATTATCATTTTGATTTTTTCCTTAAACGTACTTTTTCAGACAATCTGGAGTGTATTTTAAATTTTAAAAAGATTATCAATGGGTGAAAATACCCATATAACTTTTAGATAATTATACTTTTAAACTTTTAAGAATATGATCATAATCTAAAAAAAAAAAAAAATCAAATGATCATTATTTTTATCTCAGAAATCACTTTTTAAATTTATTTCCAAACAAATATAATATTTTTTTTTAGGAATAACAAATATAATATGTTTGAAAGTACTTTAAACATACGGTTAATAAACAGTAAAACTTATTACTTAAGCTATAATTTATAAACCTTAAAGTTATAAGTTACATTTCCCATCACAATTCCAAACATGCACTAAATATTATTTGTAGACAACATAGACTCTAACATGATGTTTACATAATCCATGAGGTTAAAATAATGAGACGTGTTATTAGGAAACTTTACACTACATACCTCCAGTCAATCAATATGTGATTTGTTATTTTTTTTCATTCTATTTAAACACACACATATTTGAGCATTAAGATAGAATGATAAAAATGAAAAATTACTTATTGATTAGATAGAAGTGTGTGGTATAAAACTTTTATGTAGAATTTCTCTAAAATAATTATAAAAAAATACTACCGACTTTAAAAATATGGTACAAGGTGATAAGTAGGACAGGTGAAATAATTGTAAGTGTATTATTTTAACCTAACTTTATAGTAACTGCGTATTAATATACTCTGAAGGCTGCAGCTTTATTAGCGGGCTTTGGAAGAGAGAGTACATATTCTTAACCTCCAAGAGGAAAGAAAACTGGGCCTCTCTTGTTGTATTAAGACACAGATTCACTGTAACATTTGTACTGGACAGGGGGCAGTTGGGCTTATTTAAGACAACCGACGTCGTCTTGCCGTGCTTACCGGCCATGTCGTTTTAGTCTATGCCCCGTGGGATTCATTTGTGTTTAAAGTATTTTTCTTTCTTTAAACATACTTTTTAACTTATTTTAGATTAAAAATACTTTAATATATAACATTTAAACAATCTAATTTTTCTATTAAATAAAATTTTAAACTATTTAAATACTTTTTTTAAGACTTCAACCCAACCTCAAACAGGCCCTACGCTAATGCACTATTGGAGCTTAGGAATATTCTACTGACGTATGTATTGGAGCCATCCCACACCGAAACCAAAGCCAATATCATTTATCTGCTTGCAGGTAAGGTGGAAAATAGGAAAGGTGTGCGAGACACGTTCTCAATAATTTTCATAAAAAGAAATTCATAGATTTTTATGACTTCATGTGATTTATTAGATTTACTTTACGATAAAAGTAATTTTACAATTTAGCACATCAGTCCAGGCCAAGTAGGGGTGGAAAAAAATTGGTGAACCGATAAACCCGATCGGTCCGGCATCGAGTTCAATTCGGTTTGGTATCGATTCTATTTTTCTCAAAACCGGTCGAAATCGATCTGGTTCTGGTTCCGGTTTTCATTTTTCTAACACCAGACTGAACGGGTTCATATATATATTTTTGTTTTTTATATTGTATAAAATATTTTTATATGATTTTTATATTATATATAAAATAATTTTGTACTATATGGTAAATTAAGGCCCCGTTTGTTTTCGAAAAACTCTCATCTCAATTTCATCATTACACTTTTTCAAATTTCAATATAAAATAAAATAAACAATTCAACTTTTTCAAACTCATCTCATCTCATCTCATCTCATATCTGAAAACAAACGAAGCATTTTAAAATCTTATATAACTAATTATATATTATTACTATAGTATATAGTACTAGTAGTTATAGTAATACGACATCACTATAAATTATAATATACTATAATATATCACTATAGTTTTACAATTATAATATATATTATAATATGCTACAATATATATACTATATATATAATATCAAAAAAATTGAACTGAATCGGACCGAAACTAATAAAACTGAAAGTACCGGTTTAAGGATTTAACTAGTTCAATATCGATTCTCCAAATTTCAAAATCGGTATATACCGGTCGATTTTAAAATATGTCCAAAATATACCAAACCAGACCAATTACTTTCCTAAAGTCAGTTTATGAATTTACTTTTATGAAATTTTTTTATGTCTAAAACATTCAAATAATAAACTCCTTATAATTTTTAAAAGATTCCTGAACATAGGAAAAGAAGAACTATATATGGAATAAAATGTTGAATAGAGAATTAAGCTCATTTGGTAAGTCCGCGATGCACTAAATTCATAGAACGGGGTACATTATATTATGACAAATACAAGTTCCTCTACAATTTTATAACTCAAACATTTTTTACAATTTAGATAAAGATGCGCATAGTCTATGATCTCCACGGCATTAAGGGTCTGTTTGAGATTGAGAGTTTTAAAAAATATTTAAATGACTTAAAAGTTCTTTAATAAAAAAATTAGATTATTTTACTGTTACATATTAAAAAAACTTGTTAATCTAAAATAAACTAAAAAGTACGTTGAATAAAAATATCATACGTAATTTTTCAGATAATTCGAAATGTAGTTCAAATTTTTAAAAGATTATCAATAGGCAAAAATATCCATACAACTTTTAGATAATTACAACTTTCAAACTTTTAAGGATATGATCATAATCTATAAAAAATCAAATGATCAACAATTCTATCTCAAAAATCACTTTTTTTTTTTTTAATCTGGTTTCAAACAAATATAATTTGTTTTTTTTTAGGAACAATAAATATAATATATTTGAAAGTGTTTTAAACATATGATTTCTACACGGTAGAACTTATTACTTAAGCTATATTTATATGCCTTAAAACTTTAAGTTATATTTCTTACCGCAATTCCAAATATGTACTAAATATTATTTGTAGACAATATAGACTCTACCATGATGTTTACGTAATCCATGATATTAAAATAATAAAAAATGCTATAAGGAAGTCTTACACCACATTCTTCCACCCAATCAATATGTGACTTATTATTTTTATCATTCTATTTAAACATACACATATTAAGCATTACGATAGAATGATAAAAATAATAAATCACATATTGATTAGGTGAAAATATGTGATATAAAACTTTTATGTAGAATTTCTCTAAAATAATTATAAAAAAATGCTACCGACTCTAAAAATATGGTACAAGGTGATAAATTGGACAGGTGCAATAATTAAGTTACTGTATTATTTTCACCTAACTTTGTAGTAACTGCGTATTAATATACTCTGAAGGCTGCAACTTTATTAGCGGGCTTTGGAAGAGAGAGTACATATTCTTAACTTCCAAGAGGAAAGAAAACTGGGCCTCTCTTGTTGTATTAAGACACAGATTCACTGTAACATTTGTACTGGACAAGGGGCAGTTGGGCTTATTTAAGACAACCGACGTTGTCTTGCCGTGCTTACTGGCCATGTCGTTTTGTCTACGTTTGGAACGAAGTTGAGCTCATCTAAATTGATTTTAAATTTAAGTTAGTTCAACATTTAAATATATAACTTTCAAATTATTAAATATCATTCAACTCAAAACCTCTCTACATATAAAATTTATAATTTTTTTCAACTTAATACTTTTTTACACACGGGACTCACAATCTTTTTTAACTTGTTATAAATATATCTAAGTTTATCTTAATATCTAAATATATATTAGGTGCGCTCCACAAAATTTATTCCACCATCTTAACTTATTACTATTTATAAATAAGTCAATTCATCTTAGTTCAACTCAATGTCCAAGTGTAACCTTACTCATTGTACATATGGTATGATCTAAATACGTGTAAACTATATGAAGTGTTACGCCATATCTTTCTTATAATAAAAT
>QEOT01121919.1:0-19219 GCA_003123785.1 Pterocarya stenoptera | reverse complement strand
ACACCCCAAAAGATGAAAGCTACACAATATAGAAACCGTATCATTCTCGCCACTTACATAAACAGATTCTAAAATCTAAACATATTAAGTTCAAAATGTGAAACTTGGATTGGGGACACGGCAACACGCCACTTTCAAGTTTGGATTCAAAAAGATACAAAACGTGAGAAATTAATGCAACCTTCACAATTGAACCCAAGATTATACCACCGGATTTTGCATTTATATCGCAATTTCTAAGCTTGAATAAAAGTGAAAAAATAGATATCACCCTATAAGCAACAAACTCCTGGCGTCCACGCTGTAACACTAAGATTGTATTAAAGATGCAAAAACCTGATTTAGACTATATATTAGAATTAGATCGAATCACCTGAACACCAAAAATATCTTCTCTGTGTAATTAATTTATGCTGAAATGCTGAGGCACGGTTGCGGAGAACAGGCTCAAGGCCCTTTATCAACGTCGTTAAAGGTTCAAACCTGGCATAGTCTACGTGAAAGTAATGGAATGCAAAGAAAATCAGAAAAGCGGTCAATGATGGTTTGGAGAGACAAATTTTGCCAGTGAAATACATAGAGAGAAAGAGAGACTCACAGAATTTTCTCCACTGAGAGATTGGTGGACAAGACGAGGTCATAAGAGTGAGAGATTGTCTAATTGGACGGAGAAACTTTGCTGCGTGCGCCATTTTCACAGTACCATTTCAGGTTCAGAAAAACTTTTCCTTCGAAGACCCGAACGGATCTCCCGGACCAACGAGGCTAGTCTACTACCTATGAGACAGCTTATGTGTTTTAATCCTACGCAACCTATCCAATTTCCGTACATCACTTTTTTTTTAAAATTTTTTTAAACTAATTCAATTATATTTATTTATTATTCATATATTAAATATTTAATAATAAATAATAATAATAATTAAAAAACATATATTGCGTATAAAATTTTTTTTTTTTTTTATAAAGATTATGTAAATAATAAGAAGTCGATTTTTTCACGTGTTTTACTATACTTATGAAGTTCATTTTGAAAGGAAAACGGGATAACTGTCGTCGTTTTGCTTTCCACGTAGTCGCGTGATTTCTCGGGGATATTGTCACGGAGATTTTAAGGTCGTTAGGGGGATGCCATCGACGTTACAAAGTTTTGGGACAACGATAATGTGGAAATGCCTATTAAGGCGGTACTCTAGCTGCTTCTGATAAAAAGGGGGAAAGAAAGAGTAGGCGATACTCTAGTTGTTGTAGCGACATATGTCACATGAGGCCACCATATGGATAGCTGAAAGTATATATAGAAAATAGAAAAAAGAAAAAAAAAATCTGAAAGTGGTCCCGGACGCTTTGTCTTCTGCTGACATGGGAAGATGTAATTGTTTACTGGACCTTAAAGTGGAAAAAGGCCTCTAGAAAATATCTTGCTTTTCAAAGATGAAATGGAAATATCCAGGAAGAGGTTCATTCTTCATACGGGCTCCCTGAAAAAAGCTTCCGAGCACGTTTGGCAACTGACAGGACACAAAAGATCAGTAAAGAAGTATGCCGCTCTCTGTTGTCTCAATTTGCCAAATTTCGGTGCCAATAGCTTCCCAATTGCATGGCCGTTTTGATACAAACAAGCCCATTTCGAGGTAATCTAACAATCTTAGTAAAAGCTTGGAATTTTGAGCCANCCATTTCGAGGTAATCTAACAATCTTAGTAAAAGCTTGGAATTTTGAGCCAGAATTTGGCAAAGAGCCGTTTGATTTTAAATTGGGTACCATCTCTCTCTTAGACGTAATACCTCAGTTGTATGGATCTTGGTTTTCTGTATGTGATTGCACTAATGCTTCTCCTGTCCTGTCCTATGGTTTTCAAAGATGGAGGCAGAGATGCTCTGTAACCAGATGTTGCTATAACAGAAGAGCAGAGGGAAGAGCAAGAGCAGGGAAGAACTTCTATGAACTTCTTGGAGTTTCTGTTGATTCAAACGCACAGGAAATCAAAGAAGCTTACAGAAAGTTGCAAAAGAAGTATCACCCAGATATTGCAGGCCAAAAGGTCATAACCTTTCAATTGGTTTCATACAAGGCTACTTAATTGATATATTCTTTCTGACTGCTAATTTGAAGGGTGTTCTATCTCTGTTTAGGGTCACGAGCATAGTCTACTGCTCAATGAAGCCTATAAGGTGCTAATGAGAGATGATCTGAGGAGGGATTATGATGCTTCTGTTGGCCACCAGAGAGTAAGATATGAAACAAATTACTCTGGCTTAAGTTACAGTTCATGGAAAGGACCCTTGAGACCCCACGCTCTATTTGTCGATGAAAATGCTTGCATAGGTAATTTCCCTAAATTTTTGTCTGTCATTATTGTCCAATCATGGACCTTTCTTTCTCTAAACGTGCAATTGAACTGTTGGCAGGGTGCAGAGAATGCACACACCATGCAAGTAACACGTTCGAAATGGATGAAGCTCTTGGGTGTGCCCGAGTCAAAGTACAATATGGCGATGATGACCAAAATATAGAGGTAAAGCAAGTCATATCATGGTCTTAATCCTGCTATAAAGGTTCTGCACTTGGGAATGACTCCAAAACTTGCAGGTATCTGTTGATTCATGCCCTGTCAACTGCATCCATTGGGTAGATAGAGAAGAATTGGCAGTATTGGAGTTCCTGATTCAGCCTCAGCCGAAAGAAGGGTATGGTGTATTTGGAGGAGGTTGGGAAAGACCAGCAAATGTTTTCATGGCAGCCAACTCCTTCAGCAAGCAGCTGAAACAGCAGGCTGGCACTCCAAGAAATGGTAAGAACTTTAATCTCAATACGATCTTATTAGATACACTGTAACTCATACAACAGGATACAGATGCTTATAACATGCAGCATTGTAATGTGTTCTCAAGTAATTGAGCTCTAATTTCAGCACGGGCGACTGTTGATGAAGAAACGCCTGCACAAGCTGAGGCCCGAGCAAACGCCAGCATGAAAATAAAGATGGAGAGAATTTCAAGACTTTGGAATTGGGTGAACGAAATTCTTGGATAAGACATGTTGAACAGAGAGTAAACCATGCAATGCAAAGCAAAACGTCATTTGATCAGATATTATCCTGGAGAAGCATAGAGGTGGCATTTACAGACAACTCTTCGATAATGTGTACCGACTTAATTCACGTCAGATGCGCCAGAAGAAAAGAAGAGGAGGTGCGCTGGTTACGGATCATGTATATATGAAAACATAACCAAGTAAAGGAAGAAGTGGCTGATTACAACTTTGTATATGTGAAAATAGAACAATGATTTTATTCCATCATTATGATGACAAATCTTCAATAACAAGACCATGGCTGTGTGATGGAAGCCTCACTCTTACTCATGTGTTTGTAGCGTGTTGGGTGATTGAATCTAAGATTACCTAAAGGCAACACAAAAATCCCAATGAATTGGTTGGTGAAAATTAAGGCTAACTCAAGCTAGCGCTTAATTTCCGAAAGTTGGAATAGAAAATTCCCATCCATTAAAAATAGCATAATCATGAATTACAAGCTAAAAGGCCAAATAAATAGCAGTAGGATTTGACTAGCCCTCCCCCAACCTCTTTTGAATTCCTAATACCAAAACAAATCAAACTCTTTAAATTCATAATCCTAAAACAAATCAAACTCCTAAGTTTAAGAAAACAATCAAAATGCCTAAAATAAAGAAATAAATTAAGAGATAACTTAAACAAATGATAATAAATAAATCTCTAAATTAAAGCCCACTTTCCAAAATTAGGGGATTTGTCATCTTGTCATCCAATCCCTAAAATCAAGGAATTGGCCAACACTTGAGACTTCTCTAGTTGCCTTGTCTTGGGCGCTTATCACCTCAACACCCGAGCCATGCATGCAACCCTCTTAGCCTCGGCACACCTAGCCCGCCTAGCGGCATTACGAATGGCTAGTCTTGGATCTCCATCACTGTGCCATTGCTACTTAATAATGACTAGAAGACCAAGCCTTAATAACATGATGAAAGTATCAGGTAAAATAACGAATCAAACACAATCAATATTATTTCACTATTGCATCTAACACAAATCACATCAAGAAATTCGCAGCCGCTGCAACTCCATTAGAGCATTTTTCTCCAGTCAGTCTCAGACTCTCACAGCAACATAGCAAACTCGGGTGTTACAAAGCAATCAGATGACATTTATTTTGAAGAACTTCAGATCAGCAAAGACTGGTAGCAACATCCCATAACTCACTTTAACGACATTCAACAGAAACATACCCCCATATGAGGCTTCACAAGAGCTTCCATTGCACCTGATTTCCTCCGGATAATAGCACATCTCCTAATCACAGCCACAACACAATTGCTTGACTCCTCCGTTTGTATTTACCAGATGCTTCTATCATATTTGATGCTGAAATGGCCCCCCACCATAAGAGAGCCCCGTACAATACGGTTTTGTAATTTATACATTTAATAGAGCCTGCATTTGCTTGTACCAGCACAAACAGCACACTCGTCTGCATCTCCCGCTACATGGCTTAAACAGTGTTGAATCCTATCATCCACGACATCCTGCAATCACAAACTTTTTAAATTTAGAATGAAATACTTGCTGCCCATACATAAACATAACCAGCAAGAACAGTACAAACAGGAATTCCTCTAGAGTGCCCACACAAGGGCGCTAGTTCTCATCAAAAAAGGTTTTTTTCATAGGATTTAGAGGCGGGGAAAAAGTCAATGAACATTTGCAGAATATACTTCTGTGTGACCGATCTAAAAAGACCATCAACAGCTATAAAACTAGAGCACATGCCAATCATAAAGTTGAGCCGGTTTGAAGTTTGAACTTTTGGCAGAGCTTAAGAGATTTTTTTTCTGGCAACACCCCTATAGAAAGGTGCAGGAGGAGATTTAATACCACAAGAAGATCATGAAGACCAAGAGGTGCAGTTATAATATATGACACACTGGGGTGTTCTTTGGCAGCTTCAGCAGTCAAGGAAGGAATATCCTGCAAAATTACATAAAGCAGAAGGCAATTAATCAGGGCCCCTTAATCTGTCTTGTATGACATTGAACATTCTAGAAATCAATCCTAAATAAAATCCACAATCAAGTTATCCAAGAGGTAAGCTGAGGTACCTGGTGCCAATGTCGTCCAGGAAAGAGAAAAAATGGGCTTACAATCACTCGATTTGCACCTTGTTGAACACAAGAACCAAAGGCATCCCTTATAGATGGTTCTGCCAACTCCTAGTCATATTGGAAATAGCTGAACAAATGAGGAACCAGGTTTGAAGACTGAAAAAAAAGCACCACACAAAGCAAGAAAGCACTGTCTTTGCTTCAAAAGTCAAAGAGTACCAAGAAATGTTGATACATGCACCAAAACCTAACAACAATAATGAATACAGCTCTCATCAACCAGCTTAGTGACAATAAAAGGGTAACTAATATGAAGTTTTATTATGGTTTTCAAAATAAAGCAAAACAATTCACTTAGAATCCATTTACATCACAAGCGTACACTAAACAATCTGTATGTCGAGCTCACAAAGACCTAAGGGCAATCAATGAAAGTTCTAGCAAACCCAAATTGTACTCATAATGGGCAAATCTTTGGGCATAGAAGCATAGCTGAAACTGAAATATTTCTGTTTTCCTCAATCTTCATCAAGTAGAAACAAGAATGGACATAAGAGAAACAGTTGCTCCAAATTTGGAAAGAGACGATGAAAGAGCCTAGAAATCTCCCAAAAATCTCATTTTAGAAACCCAAAAGAAAAGTTCTGTAAATCTCCAAATAGTACAGGATGACTTCTTTTAAGCTGGCCGTAATGCAGTGAGCTACACTGCAATGATAATAGCCACCTTTGCAAAATTACCACTATCAGCAAACAAGGGATGTGCACATTTTACCGAATCTTATGTTCTATAACAAGAAGTGGACTCCTAAAGCATTACACTGTCAAAAGAGATACGAAAATACTAGTTTGTGCTGCTATATGATCCTTTAACTGTATTGCAGACAACATAAGTTCCCGCCAAAATGCTTCTTGATTGAAACAAGTATACAGAACAATGGATTTATGAGCAAACTCCTCATAATTCCCATTTGATTATGGGGGCATTAAAAAAAGGAAGGTAAGGGGCTACCATTTCCTTTGCCATGGAAATAGATGTGCATTAAATGCACCAAACAAGCTAAATACTTCTATATTGTAACAACATAAAATTTGATAAATAAGTTGTGACACCACATATAATAAATATAAGGGTAGGTGGTGTATGGGATCTCACATTGCTTGGGAAGAAGAAGTTATTGCTCTTTATAAGATTCCAATAGGGCTCCAATTGTATCATTGACTAGTCCTTTTGGAGTATAGGACATGTGATTTGGGCCTTCTATTGGGGCGTTACAAATGGTATCAGAGCCTATCCCAACTAGAAATATGAGACTTGAACCGTGCCACCTACGACAAACTAGCCCAACAAGGACCTCAGGAGGATAGATTGTGATACCCTATATGATAAGGATATGTTAGGTGGTGTATGAAATCCCACATTGCTTGAAGGAGAAGTTCTTGCTCTTTATAAGATTCTAATGAGGCTTAAATTGTATCATTGACTAGTTTTTTTAAAGTATAAGTCATGTCGTTTGAGCGTTCTATTGGGATGTTACATAAGTATATCGCTTGAACTGATAAATTCAAGTAGAAGAACGCCACAATTGGAGTGAGGGATCACTGAAAAACGCACTAACGAAAACACAAAATACTGTACAAGGATAGTCTCGAAGCAAGAAAGGCCAACAAAAAATTTAATGCAACTTCATAAAACTCTTAAAAAGCTATGCATTGAGTAGCACCAAAAGAACCTATAACTTTGAAATCTAACCATGTCAAAACAACAATAAACAACTAAACTTTCATATAAGCCTCATAAACAACATGTGAAAGGCTAATGAAATAAAACAGCCTGCCTCTGCAACTTCTCCATTTTAATAAAAATTGTATTTCTTCCTAAAAGAAAACAAGACCCAATGGCTTAAATTCATTTCCTTCTCCACAAAAACAAAAAAATAATAAATAAATAGATAATACCATATGAGCTGGCTCTACAATTGCGTAACCAGTTTTGTCTCTGAACATGGTCACGAACTCATCTGAAAATACATATATAAGAGTAAATAATGAGCTCAATACCAAAAAACTAATAGCCAAACCCAGATTTACTGTTCTCTAGATGAATAAGTTAAGCCAACAATTAGACTTGTTACGAATTATAAACTTGAAAAAGCAAATACCAAAACTATGACTGNAATAATAAATAAATAGATAATACCATATGAGCTGGCTCTACAATTGCGTAACCAGTTTTGTCTCTGAACATGGTCACGAACTCATCTGAAAATACATATATAAGAGTAAATAATGAGCTCAATACCAAAAAACTAATAGCCAAACCCAGATTTACTGTTCTCTAGATGAATAAGTTAAGCCAACAATTAGACTTGTTACGAATTATAAACTTGAAAAAGCAAATACCAAAACTATGACTGTGATGGGCAAAAATCAAGACTTGTAGACAGGAGGAACTAAGTTTAGAACTTACTTAGCATGAGATTCGATTCCTTGCGCCGTGAACCATGGTCAACAATGATCACGCCGTCTCTCTCACCAACCTCGTGTTGCTTTCGTTTAATCCCACCATTTGTATTGTTCAAACACGTCCTTCTCGACAAGTATTTGATTTTCGCGGGGCCCCTTGTATATTCTAGGAACTTGGGTGGTCTCCAGGAGAGGTGCGTTCTAGTTGTTTCGCTTAATGAGGGCCTATGACTGCATCAAGACGAAAGATAAGCGTAACTTTCAACAGAGAGATTAGCGGGAAGGAAAGAATGGGAATCGAAACTTAACAACAAATATTAATAAAAGCAAGTTTCTCAATACCTCGTAACTGTAAAATGAGGATGGATGGGCAAGGACTCCATGGGAGAAATCTCAAAACCTACTGGCTGATTTTGTGCTTTATTGGTCCCTATGCTTAGCTCGAGTTTATGCCTGTGTTCTCTTCCGAATTTTGTCGAACATAATGGGTAGAGCACTGAAACGGCACCGTCTAATAGGAAATGATTTGTCCGAGATCTAAATACACAAGTTTCATACAAGTCGAGTGGGTTCTACCTAAAAGTGCATTGTTATGCATAAATCTACACATCATATATTAATGTATTTTTTTTTATTTTTTTTTTATTTTTTTTTAATTTTACTCTTCTTAAAATATTTATATTTTTTTATTCATCATCTATATAATACACATTTAATAAGATAAACAAATAAAAAAAATAAAAAAAATTATGATATGTTGTATGATGTAAAAATTCCTTCCTAAAAATGTGAAGTTCTTCTATACACGTACCACTTTTTCTCATACGGCACACGAAACGTGACGTTGCATTATTTTTATTTTTTACTTTTTTCTATTAAACATGCGTTTAGGCTAAACCTAAAATTCACCCCCCCCGGCGGCGTTCACTTTCTTCCTCCCCAGGCCGCAAACATGTATTTCGGATGAAATTTATTTCAACTTCATATACTTACTGTTTTGTCAAATTGTTTCAGCTGTTTTTACAAATTATTTCAGCTGAAAGAGCTTCAATATTTCAAGCCAATATTTTCTTTGAGTCTTTTTTACAAACACTTGCTATTCACTTACTATTCCAAGCCAATTACCCAGAAAAAATCACCCAACAGCGGCAGAAAAAATTACCCAACATCGAAGAAGCCCAGAAAAAATTTCCATAACAATGAAGCTTCTCTCGGGGTCGAGCTCAGTCCGTTGTCGAGGCTTTGGGAGTTGAGATCCGTCAAGTTGCCTTCGTGGTAGTGGCAGTCAAGAGAGGAAGAAGTTGATTCAGGGAGGGAGAGGCGAGAGAATGAGTGTCGGGGTTTGCGAGAGAGGAAAATGAGTTTCAGGGATTCAGGATTTGCGAGAGAGGGAAATGTATTTAAGGGAGGTCCGTCGAGTTGTCTTGAGAGAGGAAGAAGTTGAGTTTCAGGGAGGGACTGTCGGTGGGGGAGGGTTTTCCAGGAAGAAATGATTTTCGAATTGGAGAGAGATGAATTTCGAGCTGAACCGGAGGCTAAATACGAATCAGTTTGTCAGGTGATTTTCGTGTGGAGTGTAAAAGGCTAGACCGGACAATGACTAGAGTTTTCCAAAAATGTATATAAAAAATATATATTCTTTATTAATAAAATTCACCTTTTTACAAAAAATTTATATGTGATTTATCTCTTTAAAATTTATTCCTAACACTACTACTCGGTGAAAATTGAATACCAATCACCGTCGTTCTTTCTGCTCAAAACGGTGGAAATGATTCTGTGAATGCCAATTGGGTAAAAGTTTTTAACTTTTAAACACTACATGTTTAATTGTTTAGTGAAAACTAACTTCTTATAAATTCATTTGTTTCTATTATTTTTCAATTTTTGGACAGTTAACATGTAGTGGTTTGTTATGTATATAGTTGATAGAAAGTACTGTTTAAAAAATTAAAAATTCTATATGCAGTCACTTTTACTTACTTTTTAGATACTCCACTAATTTGATTGACTGCATTATTTTTTTAATATAAAATAACTGTTTTGACCAATCACATCAGTAGAGTATACAAAAAATATGTAAAAGTGACTGTATATTGCTTGAAAATCTTATAATTTTCATGGTATCGGTCGACCAAATCCCCGAGCTACAAAATTGCTTCAAGAATTTTTTCCATGAACAGAAAATTTTCTTGTTGTTTCTTGAACCTTACCATGTCCTCCATAAAAGACCGTCAGCTCTAGATACCAGTCGCACGTTATATTGATAGCAGAAATTCTTCATGGGAACCCTACACTTCCGTACAGTTCAAAACACTTGACAATTTCTAGATAATTCATTCTTAAGTGTTCTCTAACTCTATATTCGAGGCTTCCCAAAACAGACTCTCTAACTAACTTGTAAAACTAATAACCTGACCCACAAAAATTAAAGAGCATCACAATAAACTAAACGCATCATTTGGTAAGTCCCAAAACACTGCATATTAAAGCATTGGTAGTAGCATCTTTATCTTTATCTTTATCTTTAAATTTAAAGAATACGTCTTTAAATTCATCTATATTGACTTATACATTTTCAAATTTTTACATAACTATAAATAATATTTCTTCAAATTTGAAGAAATACTATTCATTCTTCAAACATTATTTTATTATTTTTTTCTCTTTCCTACTTATTAAATTCAAATTTTTAGAATTTATATTAAAATGATTTTGATATATAAAATTTGTATTAAGTTGATAATATAAAGTGGATGCTAATTGTAAAATATATATAAAAAAATAATTTTAAGAAACAAATAAAAAATAATAATATTTTATTATTATTTAATTCAAAGATGCACAAATCAATATAAAAGTTTTTCTTCATATGCAAAATCATTATTTAAAAACAGTGATTTTGCATATGAATATACATAAGCCTCTACGAATGCTAGTTATTACAAAGACTACAAATTCATCTTCACTTCCATCCTCACTTTCCTCTTTACTTCTAAGGTTTTCTGTCATCACCAGATTCCTAATAGAGAAACCGAAAGAGGATTTTACGGGGTGAGAGAAAGTAAACAAATAGAGCAAAGAGAAATAGGGATCAAGAAATTAGTGTGTGTGTGTGAGAGAGAGAGATGTCATTGAGGCAAAGCTACGATGATAGATGAATAGGACGACATGGTAAAGGGTGGTCTACTCACGGAGGGAGAGAGGAAGTGAGACAATGAAATAGAGTGAGAGACGGATGGAGGGAGAGAAACGAAAACCTAACTAGTGAGGAGCAGCAATGGCATGGGGAGGGCGATCGCAGCCATGCGGCAGCATAACAAGAACAAAAGAAGACTGGAGAGCAAAATCGAAAGAGCGAGACGGGGGGTTGCTCGGTACGATGGGTTAGGGCGGCGTAAAGGCCTGGCAGAGGTGGAAATTGCGACATGGCGGTGTAGAGAGAGAATGAGAGCACAAGAGATAAGGGTGGAGGACTTACCGACATGGGGTGGCGTTGCAATCGGCGACGATAAAAGCATAGGTGCAGGAAAAAAGGAGACACAGCGGAGGCGAAGTGCTTACCGACAGGGCCTAGTATGGAAGGCAGCGGCTTGGCAACACAAAAAGGGAAGGAGAGTCGGGACCTTGGGGTTGGGGGATATGGTTGTGCAGAAGGTTACTGTGGGAAGAATGGGAAAAAATTAAAAAAATAATAATAACGATACAATCACAATATATTTTATAATATATTGTACAATAAAATTATATAATAAAGATATTTTCATAAAATATTATTACTTTTATAAAATATTTTATAAAAATATATATCATTTTATAACATTTTTGTATAATATATTGTGTGTAAATCATTTTCTAAAAAAAAATAAGAGTTTTTGTGAGGTAGTTGGGCCTGGGCCGATTGGCGGGGTCGTGACACTATCACCCTTACACATATTCTTGCAATTTTGAATAGTAATTTTAAGGGATCTAAGTCCATGATCATTTGCCTAGGTCTCAACTAGTCGATGATGGTACAATAAAATGGTGTCGCTAACACTAGCAGACAAACATTATGTTACTCCCTTCAATCATTATCACATTCGAAATTTTGCCGACCACTGTAAATATGCAGAAGATGTCGGCAAGTCTCACACATTATTCCGTTATTCTTTTTCTTGAACATCTTTTAATTTCCCCTACTATCCTCCTTTCCGACTAACGCATTAAAGGATCACTGATCGCCTTTCATAATCACTATCATTTTATAAAAATGGGTAATGCTATATATAGATTTAAGATGTGTAAGTTTCACAGGTTTGGTTTGAAAAAAAGTAAACTCACTATTAAAAAAAGAATAAATCTTTATATCATCCCCTGTTTCACATCAGCCAACCCACACCTAACGTTACTTGTTCCTAACCACCCATTCCAAATCTGAGTTATGAGAGAGTTCATGAGATAAAGATTGAGAGAGAGAGACCGAGCAAGAGACAGAGTAGATGAGAGAGAGACAGACTGAGCGAGAGAGAGTCGAGGAGAGAGAGAGAGAGACGAAGAGGGATGAGAGAAAGCTCGGACTAAGACTGAGAGAGACGATGAGAGAGAAAGTCAAGGAGAGAGAGAGATCGAGATGAGGGAGAGACACCTAGAATGAGAGGATGAGAGAGAGAGTCGAGGAGAGAAAGAGAGAGATAGAGAGAGACGGTGAGGGATGAGAGGGAGTCGAGGAGAAAGAGATAGTAAGGGATGAGAGAGAGAGTCGAGGAGAGAGAGACAGTGAGATTGGAGAGAGATGGAGAGAGAGAGAGATGAAGAATGATGTTTTAGCGTTTAAAAAAAAACAAAAGATAAAATACACGTTGGGTGTGTGGGGATGTGTGTGGGAACAGTTGTTGATGCGTAGAAGAACTCTTAAAAAAAAGAATAAAATTACTATGTTGCCTCGTTTTGTCTCTTTATTTTGACCACTCATGCATTTTACCTTTTTTTTTTTTCACTTACTGATTAAAGAATTGACTATTAGTGTACTTGTGTATTTTTTTATTTTATAAAATATTTAAATACGTTTAAAATGTAGATAAAAAATTTAAAAAAAAAGTGAAATTTGTACTGGTGGGCACGCCCAGTGGTCAAAGCTGGGCGGCACACTAGCATGAATCTTAAAAAATAAATTTTCAAGTAGGTTCTAAATTATCCACTTTTTTCAAAGAGAATATGCAAGATTTGTATGTTCTAAAATTGTAAATATTATTTATATTTATAATTACATATTTTTACCATCAAACCTTACAAAATTATCTTCAATTTATTATGAAATTCCAAAATTTATAAAAGCGTTATAAGTTAATCATTTTTCATAAATTAAAAAAAAAAACTATAATCTAAAATATTAGATCAATTCCTGTCAAATTGTAAAATACTTTTGTTGTAATTTTTTTCGTATCAAGTCTGGTGTACATTCTCTTTTCTTGACCCAGCAACAGCGCTGAGCACATGGCTATACGGAGGGATGGCCTCGACTTGCAAGAAGGTCGAAATTCGCGATTGCCAATTGGTTTGCCCGAAGCCAACCCAAAAGCTGGATCCCGGTGGCCTCAAGGCTCAATCCTATGTTGTTGGTGTGGAGTGGACCAAGCAAAAATACGATTCAGAGATCCAAGATGGGCTTTTTACAGAGCTATGCCCAAATCTTAAACACAGATCCCAGTTTAGTCGTTTGGTGAGAGTCTTTGTGCTTAGCTAGGCTAGGCCCGTCTTTAAGCCGGACTCAACTGGATAGTAAGATAATATAAGATAGGTTTAGATTAGTTAAATAAAATCTATTTTTTTTATTTAAAAAAATTAAATTGTTTATTATATTTTATATAAAAATTTAAAAAAATTATAATGATGAGATGAGATGGCTTTTGTATCCAAACAAGGTCTTAATACTTGCTTGAGGACCGAAGTCTCTCCCTTTGATGTATTTTATTTTGTTTTCCCACTTCTTCAAGTTCGATTTCAGTCACCCGACAAGAACAATGACAGCCATTTTTTTTGTTATTTCTTTCTTTATAAATTGTTAAGCCAACAACAACATTAACAAGGAGTTATCACTGATGAGCTATTAGTTAGGAAATGCGCCCTTTTTTCCTTTCAAAAGGAACTTTTTGAATGCGGGGGGGCTTCACGATTAAAGATCCGAAGACACTGTCCAAAACATGAGAGAAAGTAAGATAAAGGTTGGTCGGTTCGCGGATGTCACGGGACGAGAGTGGTTTCTTGGTTTGTCTCGATTTGATTGAGCAATTTAGCAGAAGGTAACACGCACTAAAACCAATTCTACAGTTTGTAACTTTACACGAACAAGAAGTCTTCAAGATTTTATGCCTTTAAATAATCCAAAGATCAGACCAGGACTCGACACTATAGGAACGCGGAACCGACATTTTAATATAATCTAATCTAATATCTTAATTGACCAAGAACTTTATTTTACTCATCGTGACCGTCATTACAAAAGTGTTGTCCATCGATCCAATGCATGAGTTGGCGAAACAAGGGACGGGCATGTGCTCCCCTACCTCCGACTCAAATGGTCGGTTGCGGCGCATGCAGAGATTACAGTCTTTGACCCCAGTTTCTTTCAATTGAGCTGCATGCTTTAATTAAAGAGAAATATCTCATCTATCCAAATAAATTATTTTATAATTTATCAATCTGATAAATTTAGGAGCCCACTTAGCAGTCACACGTGTACGCACTTCGTAAACCCACCTTAGGAGAGTAGTAGTTGAGGCAGTTTGGTAGTTGGAGCAAACGGTGGTGGTTGTTTTTGCTTTTTTTTTTTTTTCAATGGGTCAAGTTTGTCTAGCATCTTCCAAATTTTTGGTACAAACGACGAGTCGATCAAGGACCTCACCCAACAATGAATTTCTTGCCCAGGAAGTATCCACGTGGCAATATTACACTTGCCACGCGCCACCTTATCTATTTTTTTTCCTGGAATAGTACGAGATTCATGGGGTCGGTGGATGAGGGACTCGGAGCGGTACACGTGGCAAATTAAGGTCGGCACGCCACCGCTGGAGAGTAGATGAATTCATCGAATCAAATATGAGTAATGACACCCTACATATTATATCATATATTGCACAATAAAATTATAAAATAAGAATATTTTATAATTCTTTATTTTTTAATATTATTATGTAATATGTTGTGTATAAATCATTATTATTAAATATATAATATAACTGCATGAGCACTACACAACAAAATTTGGTTGATTAAAAAATTTACTTTTATAAATTTAATTAATTATTTTTCAACAAATTAAATAACAGATTTTTAAAATTTATCACTATTTTATTAAAAAATTATTTTTAATATTTTATTTATTTTAATTCTAATTATAATTTAAATATTTATATATTATTAAAAAAATATACATTAATTTTTCAACGTTCATATTATTTTTAAAGAATAAATAATGAATTTTTCTTCATCCGGTAAAGATGTAGTTTATCAAATCAAATTTAACTATATAAACTATATGCAAGGTGTAGTTTTTCAACTGGTTTATTAATATAATTTTTCTTACTTCTATTATTTATTCAATAATGTATCGCAATTTTTTTTTTGTTTTAAATTGCAACGCCTGGAGTAGCACTCTGCCAACAACAAGAAAAAAAAGGAATTTTTTTTATCTTTCCTCTTTACGCTGAAAAAATAAGGCAGCAAAAAGAGAATTGTTTATGAAAAAAATAATATTTAAACAGTCCCTTGAGCTGGCCAGATTTGACCAATAAATAAATCTTGAGATAAAATTATTATTTATTTATTGAGTCAATTATAGTAAATTATTTTGCAACTTAACTAAATTTTGGTTAAATTTTGAAAAATTTATAACAATTGGTTTTAAAAAATTGAAATAATTAGTTTTAAAATATTTATATTTAAATTATATTTGATAATAAAATAAAATAAGATAAAATTTTTTATACCCAATAAGTTAGGAGAACACTGCAAGCTTATGGTAGAATATTTTTTTTTTAAAAAGCTAAAGATAAAATTCTTTATTCTCTTATCGTCGAATCTTTTTATTCATGTAGCATCCCCAGATTTTGGAACACCGTTCATTAGGCTCAGAGAAAACAAAGTAAAAAGGTCTTAGAAAAGAGGTGCAAAAGCTAGGAGGAGTATGTACAAGTGGCAAGATTCGAAAAATCATGTAAACAGGAACACGTACGTGTATCCTCACTTATATTGCATTTAGATAGTGAGGTAATTTTAAATATTTTGTAAATAATAATAAAAAAAATTAATAATTTAATATTAAATAATAATAAATAGTAAGTAAAAATTAATAATAAAATATAAAATCAAATACTCCACCACCCGTAACCGTAAAAGTTAAAAGCTACGATCGATAAGTAATATACTTGATAAGTAACACGGCTGCTCGAATCAGTGGACATGATCCATGCATGTTACGTCCTTTAGAAGCTAGCTTTCTATAATTGTTATAACTCTGTATATATGTGTGCGTGTGTAGAGTGATAATACATGACACGACTCATTAATTCAATACAAATAGGACATGATAAAACAAGTTTGGATTTAATCTTAACGAATTCGAATCAAAGCAGATTGAACTATTAATACACAATTGCTTAATTGATTGATATAGGATCAATCCGTTTTAATCCGTTAAGAAAGTTAAAATTAAAATTATACCCTTATATGTAAAAGTAAAATTGTTGTGATTCTCATTTTTATATTTTATTATTTAAATTGTAATTTTAGACTTGTAGTTAGGTTTTTTTTTTTTTAATAGATATTGTGATTTTAACATTTATATAAACTTATGCTAAACTTAAACAGGTCAAATAGGTTAATTTTGGATCTTTTCAACCCATTTATTTACGGGTCGAATCGTGTTGTGTTAATCTATTTCGTGTTAATCCATTTACATAAGAAAGTGACTATTAGTGTATTAGTATATTTTTTTATATTTTTAAAAATATTTTAAAATGATAACAAAATTTAAAAATAAAAAAACACAATTTTAACCTAGCAGTCAAAATGAGTGCACCGCTCTTTCTAAAATATGACCTAAGAGTAGTACTCGTACTTATAATAATGAGATATATAACCAAAATTCCTAAGTGATCTCGTCACGCCCATCATCATCGATTCATCAATATATTGCTCTCCTGTGAAAGCAATAATCACGCGGTTCAAAATGCATTGATTTATTAATACTACTACTTATAAAAAAAAAAATATTAATATACTGAAAAATCCAATCACGAACTTATTAATTCTCTAGACTTACAAGTTTGAGTATTTTAATTTGTTCTCCATTTTGTTTTGGCCAATAAGCGTGAAAAACGACCAATGATCTCCTTCGGCAACACCTTTACCCGATCAGTACGTAGCCCATTGAAAAATCACAATCACAATCATATTTTTTTAGAATTACTACATGCACAAACATATTATATAAAGTAAACCCGCTCTCCGGGAAGATCGATCAAGAGCACATCTTGGACGGGGTGTTTCTACTGCATTAGCTATATGATTAAGGCCAGTCGTGAAATCTGTTAAATCTATTTTATAATAAAAAGTAATTTTATAATTTATATCGTCTGATATATCACATCAAATCATATCAATTTATAATTTATTTTTATATAATCTTTTATAGTTAAAATATTTTTCTTCAGAGATATGCGACAGATCTAGCCTAGGAGAAAAAGTGGCACTTCTTTAATAGATTCGTGAAATGATTCCTCTATGAAACGGACTAATTAAAGAAAAATAAGGAGAACGTCCGAAATTAGAAACATATAAAAAAATATTCACTTTCCCCAAAATGTTTCAATGTCTCATTATTTAGTCGTCATCGATCACCCTGAAAATATGTGAAGAAAAAATATTAAGATTTTTTCCAGAAAATTCCATGGCTATTACATAAAAAGACTGACACCTAAAATATATACTATTTCTCAAAAAGTTTACGTAATAATAATAATTATTATACAATTCACTTTTATAATTTCAATGTAATTAGTTTGAATGTTGTGAAATTACTTTTACTTTAGGGAAGATTGAAAAACGCATGAATTGGATTTGACCACTATATATTCTAGAATCTTGCCAATTCAATGCATGCGTTCCCAATAAATTAAAGATTTAGGCTTTGTTTCTTTTTAAGATCAAAATTTAAAATTTTGAAAATTTTAAAAATCTTTGATTCTATCATTATAATTTTTTCAAATTCTCATACAAAATAAAATAAATAATTCAACTTTTTCAAATCCTAAAACAAATATAATATTATAAAATATATTATAACAATATTTTATTGAACTTTTCAACTTTAAACTCATCTCATCTCATCTTATCTCTGAAAAAAACGAGACCTAAGTTTAAATACCGTCCAAATGGAGATTGATTATGTAAGCCCATACAGTAATTTTTTTTAAAATGATTTTTTTTTTCTTTTTAACTCCATTCGTCGTGGAACTGCACACGTAATCCTTCACTCAAAGACTATAAATAAAATTTTTATAAATTAAACTAAATTTTTTAGTGTGGTTAAATGAAAAATAAATGTTTTCCTTTTTTAAGAATACCTACAAAATTTTCAAACAAAGAATTAGACTTAACTTACCGTTTAGGTATATTTTTCTCAAATTCCGGATCCTTATCGGCATGCAGTCTTTTCTCTCAATATATCGGTCAAAACGATCTCTAAGGGGCTTGACGTTAGACTTGTCGGTTCCCTCTTGAATATCGATAACATGCCTAAGTAAGATGTTTAGCCCGTGTGGAATCGATAAACATAGGCGCATCGATTCATGGATAATCTAAAATAATCATACTTTTTGGAAGAGTAGTACTGACCCGTAGAAATATATCCTCAAAGTCATGATAACCCCCACTGCCCCACTTGATATATAGTTTTTTTTTTTTTTACATCGCCCCACTTGACAGTTGATCCTACGCTATCGAGAAATCAAATAAAACAAATAATAAGAATGAGTAATTTTAAAGACTTTATATATCGTATTATATTTCAAACGAACTTTCACGTCGCCTTCCTCCAAAGTCCAAACCTTTGCTCCGCCGCCTATAAAATCGACACTTACCATATTCCTTTAACCATCGAAAACGCAAGCTAAAAGATTTCTTACAACCCACTACAGTACAGAATCGAGAAAGAGATTTACTTTTGAGGATCACAGAGAATCTTCATCCCATCTCTCTCAATCATTTCCGAATTACCTTGTTTTCTTCTATTATATACTGCACCCTTTGGCTTTCTGCCTCTGCACCACAAAACCCTTCTCCTCGTCCTTATCTTTGACGTTCTTCTCTGTTTGAATTTACAGCCATTTTCTTCCGAGTTCATCAATGGCTCCAAGTTTGAGCAAATCTGGTTCCGATGCCACCACTCTTGTCGATGGCGTTAAACAGTCTCCAATCACGTTGGAGGGTTCAAACTTCTTGGCCAATGGCCACGTCTTACTTTCCGGCGTCCCTGAGAATATCACAGCCACTCCTTCACCTTACACCTCCATCGACAAGTCCATCACCTCCATTGGATGCTTTGTCGGCTTCAACGCCACGCATTCAAGAAG
>QEOT01121918.1:0-19218 GCA_003123785.1 Pterocarya stenoptera | reverse complement strand
AAATACATGATGCACTAACTAATTGTCATCTTTCTGATAAAATATTGACAAATATTAATGCATGTCATTTAATTTGATAACATCATCTCAACCAATAACATCGCATTAACGTGTCTTTGGACACCGAATTGTTTATTTTCTTCCACTATTTAATATATGTAAAGCTTGAATCCAAGGTCCCCACAAATAGCTTTTGTTTGCAGAATAACTTATTTAATATTATTTAGCACTTTGTAATATTTTTTTGGGGGGAGAGGGGGAATATTCTATATATACAAACACATGAGCCAGCCATTAATAAAGGCGCATGCGTCCTCGATTGACAGCAATATCCAAGACACATGAGTACGTACGTACCAGCAAATTAAATTAAGTAAATAATCACTACAAGAAAAATTGACTTTTGCGATCAATTTATTGTAACTAAAAGACTATTTACAGCTAATTTTAATTGTAAATAATCATTTCGCTAGAATTAACTGGTCGTAAATAAACAGTTTTCTTGTAGTGAATTCAGGTGTATAGTAGTAGTACTATTGGGTGAGCCATATAAACGGGATGTTTTAGGATTAGAACTCTATATTTATATATACTTTTAAAGTCATCATGATCAACTAGGAGAAATTTTTCTTAAAAATTCCATCCTTACTAAGATCAGCATGTATAACATAGGTAAATAAAACTAGCTAACAACCACAAGCAAAACACAAAGATACATGAGCTAGCACTGGCAAATTAATCAATCCAGCAAAAGTACCATGCATGCACGTACAAGAAGATTTGAGGAAAAACAGACTTTAAATGTTTTAATTGCAACCTATAATGCATAGGAGTTATATAATATATATATTTATATATATATATATTATATATTATTGAGTTGCAAAGTTCATCGGGTCTTTTGATTTGAGAAAAATCTATGATAGCATATAGACTTTTCACATGTTTTTGGTTATTTATTTTGTTAATTAATGAGTTAAAAAGTGCTTTCTATTATAACTATATTTTATCGTGTCATTTCTATACTGACCATTGAAGATTTGGATAATTATATTGTTTTTGGACCAATCATTTATATGATGATCAGCAGTACTTGTTCTGTAGAGACATGAGCAGAATCCATTTCCATATATAGTACACATGATTAATAATAAAATTAGGAAAACTGCACTACTATATAATTGCATATATATATATATATACTAATTATAACATGACAAAGTGACATATTCTTTTCAATCTTTAATTAATTTGAGTTGTTCAAATATTATATAATTAACTTATATATATTATTAATTATCCAATATAGTACTTGATCTCTCGATCGTTCATGATCATTTGAAAACAATATAATTAACTAGAAGATAAACAATTACCATGCAACCCATGCACGTTAAAAACAGGCTAATCTTTTGTGTTTAATAATATTAATGTTGATGAAAAAATGGATCGGATAATAATTAATATTTTACAAGTCAAATATTAACCTATATTATATGCCGCGCGGCACAGATTCAGATCTCATTAAAAACTTTATGAAATATTTATCGAACTCATGAAAAACATGAAGTTCAACAAACATGCATGTGATCAGATCTCAAAATCTTCACTAGATACATGTAATTAAATCACGTACGCGCGCGCGATCGTCATTAAAAATCAATTCCTTTCATTTTCTTCTTTTATGACTGACGACTGATCTCGATCATGAAGTGATCTTATTTGATAGAGAACAGTGAAGTGTCTAGGGTATAACATACACTTAGCATTGGGCATTGCACACTCAGAGCGTTTGATTTTCTATATAGTAATATTAGATACAGTTTTAGAGTGTACAAATTCTTATGTGCGCACCTTTCTAATGAGCACCAAGTCATACGTACACATCATGATCCGAACATGATTTAGCACTAGTACTAGTTGAAGCTAAGTTTTAATTCTAACATTGACTAGCTTCTTTCATCAATTGTAACGCGATATGACTAACATATTATTTGGTAGTCACACCAACATCAAATTAATTATTTGTAACGTAATGTTACCCCCAACAATATCCTTTTATTTATAATTTTCTTATCATTTCACGAAGTGGCATTTATAAATTATTATTAGAAAACTATTTATTATATTTCTCTAATTCTTTACTAATTATTTGATTCGAATTAGATGTCAAGGATAATGATTATAAAAAGGACATGAACAGAATTTTTCTTAGTTGTATACCATTTGAAAGGACTCTAACTGATCAGCAACATCACATGGTGGACAAACACATGAGCCGAGCCATCTTTTTGAAAAATGCTTAAACATTAAATTAAGCCAACTTGTGAACACAATATATATATATAATATTCAACTAATGACAGTAAGAAATAGTAATAATAATAATATACGTTCCTTGTTGTTTTCAAAGTGTCCCTACACATTTATAATAAAGAACAAAATAATTGTCCAAACCCACGCATTAGAGCATAGATTCCGTGGATAGTTCTTTGAATATGATCATTAATTTAATTGAAAAGATTAAGGAAGATTGTGGCCGGTAATGCACTATGTTTATTAGCTGCCCATGTGGCTGATAATGATCACTGCATTTTTGCTTTATTATTACTTTATGGAGGGTAAGCTCTATCTTCTCAACTTGCTTAGTTCTTGAACATCAATGATCCACTCATTTAACTTATTTTATTATTTATTTATTGGGAATATTAATAATATAACGCAAATAATTAAATTTACATATTCTTATCGGCTTAAACTTTTAGAAAAAGTGATAACTTTACATGATATAGAGCAGANAGTTTTTAATATAAGTAGTGATTTTACCGGAAATTCGATGGTGCTTGATAGAGTAGTGTATTATCTCAGAATAATACTACTTTGTCTTCTTATTTTGATCCTTCATTTTGACAGTTCATTTTTTTTATTTACTGATTAAGAAAATTACTATTAATGTATTAATATTTTTTATTTTTTAAAATATTAAAAAAATATAAATAAAATACATGATTAAGAAAGTCGTTGGACGGTGGCCTAGCATTACTCATTATCCCAAATGCAGCCCATAATTACGGTGCATGCCCCTGAAATCCGACCCCTTTACATGCCCCACTTGGTAGGGCTTTGGGCCCTGTCCAGCCAGTCCAATGGGATGCAGAAAACCATTCCAAAAATTAAGAACTGACGGTTCATAACCATGATTAACAGGTGCGCGTACGATAAAATGCCAAAAAAAAAAAAGGGAAACAAAAGTGAAGTACATAAAGTAATAATTACAAAATAAAACCTTTAATGATTGCAAGCAGAACAGCTTTTAAACTTCCATTTTTAAAATTTGAAAATCATCTTTTAATTTGTTAAATGCCAATTTTAGTAATTAAAATTAATTAGTAATATATATGGTTAGTGAGATGATTTGACTCGAATTACTCCAACATTTAAAAATAGTCTAGTACAATATATATAGTCGAAGGTTAGATTTATCTGTAAAGAAAATACAGAAAACCTGTGTGCATGCATGCAGACTTACCTTATATGTTATGCAGTTTTTTCACTGATCTCTTGTAGCGAGGGAGAATTCTGTGAAGATAAGGCGCCATGCATGCATGGGATTTATGCTATAAATATATATATATATATTTATAAAGGCAATTTTGCTGTTTCTTCAATCGTAGTGGAATATTACACAACCACACCAGCTAGCTAAAGGACAGGAGTTGGTGCTGAAATAAATAAAAAAATAAAAAAAAAGGATTGCCCGATCGTGGGCATTGCCCCACGACCTATATATCCATGCATTTAAAGTTTGTAACATTCTTCTAAGTCTTGCCTCTTGAATTCATGAAAGTTCGCTAGCTAGCGGATGCTGGTGTTAACATCAAGTACGTATTTATATATATGTACGTGTGTGTGAATGCAATAATGGCATTATTCTATAAGGATTAATTAGTATTAATTCATGAGGTGGCAGCTAGCTTCTTTTGTCATGTGTAAGCTATATATGCATGCTTTATCTCGGCCATATGCATTATTTATAAATAGGTATGCGTAAATTGAGTGCCAAAGCGAATTATTCCTTCCCACGCTGCAAGAAAGTGACTACTTTTTCCTTTTTCTTTTACGAATTATTAATGACCGGATGTGACATATTCTCAACTTTAACTTCTTTTAATTAATTTAATGTCGTTCTTATAATTCGAAATAATATTATGAGTTGGAGTAGTATGTACGTACCATTTAATAAATGGTACTGAAAACTTGACTGTTAAGATTGCATGTCTTGTCGATTAATTTTTTTTTTTTTTATGTTTATCTTAATTGTAACTTTTGTCGATTATAATTGTGGGTGCCATATTTGGGCAAGTACTAATTAATTGGTTAGTTTAATTCTAACATTGCAAAGTAAATGATCATAATTTGGAGTGACATTAATTAGCTAGCTAGGGCACCACTACTTGAGCCATGCATGCATGCCCTAATATTGCAAAAGAATATATCAAGTTCTTTCTTTAGCGTCAGGCCATGAGCATTTTCACCAGTACTGCATTTGGCTGAGATTAACATTTTTCACCACTCTAGCTAGAGAAAGAGAGATCAGAGTTTAGGAAAGGGAGAGGCAGGAGACTTGCAGGGGCGCGGGTACTGACTACTGAAAAGTAAAAAAATATGATCATAAGACACATGCATGCTTGCAGCTAGCTAGCTGGGTTTCCCTCTTGGTTTATAGGCACCGATCGATCTAGTAATTTCCATTTTCGAGCAGAAGCAGCAAAGTCATAAGGAAAACCAATTGTAACTTGCTCGTGTATACCTGCCGGTGAGGAGGGCTCCAATGTTGGGGACCGTAGCTTCCAGCGACAACTATAAACAGCAACAACAACAAAAAAGAAGAACAAATGCTCTAGGAAACGGGAAATGCAGGAGACGAAAGAGGGAAAGTCAAAAAAAAAAAAAAAAAGTGACTTACCGGCGGCGAACGGAAGCTCAAATGAACAGGCGGAAAAGAAAAACAGGATGACGAAGAGGTTAGGATCAGGGGTGGAACTAGGATTTGGTGATTGGAGGGGCGATTATCAAAGTATATCATATGTATGGATTAACAGTAACCGACATTTAAGATAAGAAAGTATGTTACCGACATTTAACATTAACTATATAAGATTGTTATCTAGAAACAAACTAAATTATTAAAATCACACATCTAAACCTCTCACTTGAGCTCCATCGAACTCAAGTGAAAAATAAAAATTAAGATAGAAATAGTCATTTAATATTTTTTGAAGTAAATGATAAAAATTAAGTAAACAAAGATAAAACTTTTAGTTGAATCTAAGATTAAATATTGTAAAGCCTCTATAATATAGATAGAAATAGTTATGCAATATTTGTTGCATTCACTCCTAATTGTTAACTTGATGGTAGTATATATGTACTTACTAACAAAACTAATCTAAACAAGCTAGCAAGTGGAAGATTTAAAAGAAAAAGTGTAAATAAATAAGAAAAATAAGATTGTAAATTTACCAAATAGTTTATAAAAAAAGGATTAAAATCTTTTATTACCTCTTATGAGATGTAGAGAGAGAGAGAGAGAGAGAGAGAGAGAATGTGAGATTTTATTAATGACAAAAAAATAGGTGTAATTATGAAAAAATTATTAAAAAACTAAAAGAAACCTAGACAATTAAATACTAAATGAGATTTTTTTTAAATGTTTGGGGGGGGGGGGAAAATTATCTTTATAGTAAGATATCTTTGAAAAAACCATATAGTAAAACATATTTTTGAAAAATTTTGAGGGGGGCCACCAACGTGGTTTCGCCCCTGGTTGGGATAGTTTTAGAACGGGAGGAGGGTAGGGGCATGGGGGAGGGGGTAAAATGAGAAAGGAAAAAAAACTGACGTGGTATACTGATACTGTAACACATCAATTTTTGGGATAGCTTTATGTCTCTAGCAGCACTCTTTAGTAAAAAGATCAATGATCAACTCCCAATAACATCCCACATGAAGAAATTAAGCACATAATTTAAAACAAATCAATGAAAGAAAAGCCATGAGATATTGGTGCTAGCCTTATGATACAAGCAGCATAATTCATTATTATATACTATATAATAGTATAGTATATAGTAGTATAGCAGTATAGTATATATTAGTATAGTATATAGTGGTATAGTATATAATATAGTATAGTATAGTAGTAAAGTATATAGTAGTAACGTATATAGTATATAGAATGAAAAAATTCAGTTCAAATAGATGAATTCATTTTAATAAACCATTCGAACTTAAAAATACTACTTCGAATGTGACTATTCGAGGCATAAGACTCAGTTCGAATATCGAATGGTTCATATTTTCATAGACCGTTTGAATACTCGCCGTCGTTTGCCACCAATCTCTGACGTATTTTGATCGTTTTCTCCCATCTAAGAGGTATGACCTACCATCCTTGTCTATGGGCTTGATTTGAGGATAAAAATAGGTTAAGAATGGGGTCGGATTTCGAATGGAGTAAATTTATTTGAACAAGTAGTTAACTTCGTTTTTTTCCGTTCAATCGTGTATTGCCACGCTCGAACTAGAAAATGTTTGTTTGGCAAAATATATTCGAACAGTTTTCAAGCCGTTCGAACAAGTTGTTTGAATAGGCTACCTTTTAGTTCAAATGTATTATTTTCTATTTGAATAGTATTCAATATAATATTTTATAACTTTCCATTTTATTTATATTCATTGTCTATTTGTTTTATGAATAGTGAATTAATGACATATATTGGAAGGAAACATGAGAGGGAGGGCCAAACTAGCGGTAAAGCTAATGAGCCATGGAAGCCGATATTGGTTGAGCAAGATATCATTATAAAAGACTTCCACGATTTTTTCTGGGATGGGAGGAGCCTATTACTATTATTAGCGATAGACGATGGAGCCCGATTTGTCAACAAAAGGGGGGTGGCCTATTCTGACATGGTCAGTGACTTTTAATTGGCCATGGGTCAGATGAAGGCTAATGAGAAGTCCCCCTCGTTCATTATTCGGGGAGTGAGTATTACTATCTCAGTAGATATTATAAATGACTTTCTTGGGATCTCCCGTGAGATTGTGCATATCCTACACAACAACCAAGTGCAGGAATAGATGGTGAAGATGCCATCAAGGATGAGGTTCTAGTAGACGACGGTCTCACTCACAATGAGACTCATTAATTGATGTATGATAATTCAGCTCTTCCATTTGATGGCAGCAAGGTGATCCAATAAGTTGATTGTATCGTATTTTTTCGAATGTTGAATTTGATTGTCTCCCATAATATTGATATGAGGAAACATAAGATTGACTTCGGCATCGAATGAGCTCGATTTATGTTACGAATAGTATGAGGAGAGTCGACTGATCTGCCTCTATACTTTCTCATCCGCATCTGATCTGAGTCATGGTATTCTAGTGGAGGTAGCCTACCGTATGTATTGATGATTTCTAACCTCCTAGTCCAATCGGGGGTTGATGTACTAATGACAGAGCGGAGGCAACGACAAATTGAGACCTTTAACAAGATCACCTCTAGTAAGAGCGAGGACCATTTGTGAAAGGCTCGCATTAATGTTCTAACGGTATAAGATAGTGGCACGGAGCGTGATCCAGCTTCTACTAATGCTGGTGTTGATAAACAGGTTGTAGGGAGTATTACTACCATGGAGATGTGATCCTTGCTCGAAGAGCATCACACACTTTTGATCCAGGACATGGAAAGAATCGTGGAGATGATCACTGCGCCCATCATAGTTTGACTGCAAGAGATTGAGGGATGCATTACTATCATTCAGGAGGTCCTAGATAATCTTACTCAGTAGTTTTATATTTTATTTGACCTTTTGTTTTGTAGCAAACATTGTCGATTTAATTACTTTGCAAATACATATAGCTAGCTCGTTTCTTATCGAAAATGATTTTCCTTATTTTACGTACTAGTTCATAATTATATAAAAAATGACATTCTCTATAAGGTAATATTTTTTTAATTGCAAATTCTTATTTACTATAACAAAAGTCATTAGTTAATTTTTAAATTAATTATATAAAATTCCTAGGATGACATATATGATATATTTTAATTTACAATAAATAATAATAAATCTGTATAGGTAGATTTTTCATCTTTTGAAAATGATAATTTCTGACCCGGATTAATTTTTTGTACCATTCCGTTATCTTAATTATTTTATTCAGTTTTTATAAAAGAGTAAGCAAATATTTGCATAAAATAATATATTTATGTGAAGATCTGACAAGTAAACAGTAAATAAATAAATAACAAACTTGTTGTTGGAACTACCGTTGGCTGCGTAGAGACATAACTGACAAGTGAACAGTGAATTTTTGGTGGCCCCAATTATTTCACAACTTTCTATAAATATATCTAAACTCATTTTAACATCCAAACGAACATAAACTCATTTTAAGTAGATCCCACAAAATCCACTCAATCATCTCAACTCACTACTATTCATAAAAAATTCAACTCAATTGAACTCAGTTCAACATCCAAACACAGTGTAAATCTCTAAAGATCAAATTTCTTGTGGTGCTAAAAGATGATTGCATAATTTGTTTAATAATATAATAACTTGGTTAATGGTTGATGAAGGGAAAAAGCTCAAGAAAGCATACATTATAAAGAGTCAATATTGGGGCCGAAAGAGACTCCAATTAATAAAGATCCTCATGCAAAGTGGCAGATGTGCACGTGGTGCCATTAAGATCAGTGGGTATAAAGAGCTGTGATCAGTAATAGCAGTAATAGCTGCGAGAAATGCTTGATTTTTTATTTTTTCCGTGCAGAAACTCTTCCTCATTGGATATTGATCAACTCTAAACACACGTAATGGCCGGATTCTCCAAGCCAATGAATGGGACAGGTGTACCGAGAGAGAGAGAGAGAGAGAGAGAGGTTCTAAACTAGAATATAGATTGGGCTGATGAAGTGTTTGGCAGTGAACTTCAGTCCAATTGTTTGGGCCAAAACTCTCTTGATTTTGATGTTTTTAACACATTACTAAATTTGAAGGAGATGAAACATATTCCATGGTATAGGAGGAGAGTCTAATGAAAGATAAATCCCAAGTGTTCTACGCGAAGAAGATCACAGTATCACACTCTCTGGTACTTCTAAAAGTTCCAGCAAGTGTTCATCGACTTAAAATAAATAATAAAATCTACTTCGATCGCTTTTTTTGGATGTAAATTAAGCATTCTCCAATTCAATTATCAAGGCCAGCCATCGTTGCTGGCAGGCATGCTGCTCAGTATGAGTGCACCAACAAGAACTTCAATATTCACACAGAGAGAGAGAGAGAGAGAGAGAGAGAGAGAGAGAGATGTTTTGTCTCATTGAGTACTTTGGCCAGGGCAGACTTTAAGCATACATTCAAGTTTCCAGTATGGAGTACTTTGTTATCCCAGTAAAATTAATAATAAAATATAGCATCAGCTCCGATCGAATTATCAGGAAAAGGTTCTCGCAATTTAAGGATGACCAATTAGGACTTAAAAAAATAATCTATCTTTGCCAATAAGATTATAATGCAGTATGGTTTTTTGTCAATGGAGGATATAGCCATGGTTGAGACTGAATGTTTTAGGTGTGTTCATACAGATTCTGATAATCGCTATTTACATCAGAATAAACTAATGCTAATCCATCTTAATGCAAATTTTTCTATAGCAAAGAGAGCATATCCCAGTGTAATTTACAGAATGTTTTTTTAAGGATGAATTTAAGCTTAATTTTGTGGTTGCACTGAAATCAGGCCAAACTGAACCTAAGCTCTGGTTTGATAAGCCCAATGTGTTTACACATTATAGAAAGAACTTACGAAATTACTAATAAAATATTCTGCTGACATTATTTATACATAAATACATGCATTTATATATGTATGTATTACCGGACCTGGGTTGATCGAAGGAAGTGTAAGAGAAAAAAGTGTAGATGGATTGAGGATCTTTACCAAAAAATTTTCTCCATTGCAATTAAATCCTGCAGTCATGCTTGTTAAGGAAGAAATCTTTTCTCCTTTTCCCCTATCAGTGTGGGCAGAGGAGGATGGCTTCAAAGCAAAACCACTGGTGTCAGGAATACTTCATCTTTGCACTCGTTAGCAATTAAGCAGTCAAGTTTCATTGTACTTAATTTGCAGAAATTACCAAGTTAGCTGGATTGTTGTGGGATTGTGTACAAACTCATGCTATTAGAAGTAAAATTTCTTCTTGAAATTTGACATGTCCCCAAGTAAATGAAATGTGCTGTCATTGGGATATTATGATCATGGCTAACCATCCCTTTTTTTTATGGCATCAAACAAGCTTAAGGAAGCGCGCACTATACAAACTTTAGGTGAAAACAGTTTCAGGTGTAGTAGAAAAGATTAGCAACCAGGATAAATTTAAACACAGTTGAACTGGTTCTAAGTCATCAGTGACCAACTGACCATCATGTTTTGAACTGCATGTTCAAAAATCATTTTAGATTCAGAGGATCAACATAAAAACTAGAAGGAAAAAGAAATTGCAGAGTTACATGAATAACTGGTTTTTGAAATCACAGGGGATAATTCCTAGTTTCTCATACGACGAGAGAACTTATCACACGCATTTTTCATGGAACCATCAAGAGGCAAAGACTTCTGAGTGATATATATATATATATATTAAAAAAAAAAAAAAGAGGACGGAACCTCCATAAACTTTATTACCCCTCACTTATGGTGAGGAAAACTCTCAAACATAACAAACCAAACAAAACAAAAGAAGCTTCCCCCTTAACAATAGCTATACAATTTACCAATTACGTTGAACAAACGCCGTGCCCATTTTATCCAATCTATACAACCCTCTAATCGACCAAGGAAGACTTCTGAGTGATATGAATGACAGAAAAATTCTACCTTCAAGAAGAAAGGAAATAGGAAGCAACACATAATGTCACACCCTTACAGATGAAAGAGTAATGATGAACAAAGACACAAAAATTGGTGGTTCTATGAATCCTGTCTTTTGACCAATGAAATTGGCCAAGGCGGCTTCTAGTAACACATCTGATGGAAAAGTAAAAAGAGAGGTAAAGACTTTCCACAAGGATCTTCTTCACTCGAAATAAATGTAATAGAGCACAAAACAGATGGTCTACAAATAAAAGAAAAAAAGTACCCAGATCAATGGTATACAGCCACCATCAATGCATGAATTAAGAAGAAAACAAATGGCACAAAAACTAGTGTATGGATGTCATTAGTCATACCATGGCTAAGGGTATAAATTACAAATCATCCATCATCGGGTCCAAATTGGTGAACATCCATCACGACTTGAAAGAAAGGCAAACACTCCGCCATGACTCGAAACTATCCATAGCCGAGTTTAATCATGATGCAATTTCATAATAATTTTTTCTTGTAAAGTTGTGCCAATTTCTCTATATGTTAGGAGGTTTGTGCCAGTGCCTTCTGTTCATATTTGATCAATCTATCACCATCCTAAGCCAATGGTGGCATCTCAATCAGAATTCAGCTAGCGCAGACCTCTGTTTCATGCTAGAAGTTACATCAGCTTGTGTTGATCATTGCATTCAGAGAACCCCCTCAGAGCAAGGGGAACTCTGAACTAGTTGTTACAAGTCACCATATATGGTCTATGGGAAAACATGACCATCAATTAAATAAGCACGAGTATCACTACTTCAATTAAATTTCTTGATAAATCGCTTTTTACCTATCAAAAGAAAGAAAAAATAGACCAGTACTCTTTATGTCCTACTGAGCCTAATATAAAAGGAATAATTATAGGATTATTATCTTACTATTGCTATCTACTACTCTTTTTGTATTTAAATTTTTTTAATTTTTAATTTTACTTAATGATTAAAGAAATGAATATTAATAAAATTATATATTTTTTTAATTTTTTTTTAATAATTAAAGATATTAAAAAAAGACTTAAAAATAAATGATAAAACAAAAATTTTAAAATATAATTAACTAATAGATAGATAATAATAGGATAATAACCCTACCACTCCTCGTATAAAAATAGGTAGACAGGCAGATCTTAGCCCTAAAAGAATCCTAAAAGTTTTGCCCAAATAAGTCAAGAAAAATGATAGGTGCACAGGAAGGAGCACAAGGGGAGAGGGGGACCTATTACCTTTTCTTTTTGTCACTGTTCATTGGCTATGGTCCAATCATGATCCGAAAGTACTGCATATTTTCCATGCCGGTTGTATCAGTCAGTGCTACGCAATTAGTCAGTATCTACCATGAGATACTCAATCTGGCTTAAAGCTCTGGCATTCATTGTCTGGAGCAAAAGTATTCTTACCAAGTTTTACCGAGCCAGTCAAAAAAGCTATCGAACACAATTAATAATAAACTTTCTGACAGTGACACTTCTAAGTATCTGGACATGGGTTCCTTGGGAGGAGGGTGTAAGATTCCTGTCACTAAGTAATCAGCAGTTCAGCACCAACAACTTATAAAACAATTTTAAAAGCCTAAAAGTAAATGAAGTTTACTTGACCTTGAGTTTATTCAAGCAACAAAAACCTCTTCTACCCAAAAATACAATCTTCTTAGGCCATTAGAGTAACCTGAATAAGCAATTCTTTTTCAAGATTTGATGCAAAATGCAAAACCCAGAACTACCGTAGTCGTAAGTATTTGTTTGGTTTTTAATCACTAGCGCGATACCATTTCATTATCTTTCTCTCGAGTTAAAGAACAGATCAGAAAGTCGGTTCAAGAAAACAAAGAGTGGTTTCAGGCTGGGAATCTACGCCACAGATGCAGGAGTTGTCCAATGAAGGGGGCCAATCCCACTCCCCATATTATATATTAATAATAATAATATATATTAAAAGAAACCCATGTCAAAATAATGCCCTTTTTTGTCTTTTGTGACATGGGTTTTTTTAAAACCATCCCAGACAAAAACGACACCATATGACAATACGATGTCGTTTTGGTCTAAGGTGTTAAGAGCCTCCCCTCCCCCACGCGATTCCCCCCTCCCTTGGACCCCTGCTTCCCTAACCCTTTTCACCTCTCTCTCTCTCTCTCTCTCTCTCTCTCTCTCTCTCTCTCTCACATCTCTCTCGTAGTCCATTCATCTGTCGTATGATTACGTCGTCGCAATCCGTCCATCCGTCATGTGCTTACTCTGTCATCGTCCATCTACATCTCTATCACCGAAGGTAAGTCAGCGAATCCGAAGCTTTAACTCTTTTTTTTTGTTGGGTTATAGAGATTAGAGGAAGGTTGAGATTAAATGGATAAGTTGGAGGATGAGATTGTGTCTTTGTGAACTGTGTGCTGTAGAGATTTAATTGTGCATATCTTTTGAATCTTTGATGTTGTGATTTTGTGTTTTAGACTGAAACCCTAAACTAATTTAGGTTCCAATCCTTTAGGGTTTCAGATTGGAACCTTAAAGGGTTTCAGATTATTATCTACTCATGCATGACTCTACTCAATGGTGTGTTAATTTTGTTGATTTCCTTTTATTATTTTGATTTATTTTATTTATATTCATTTCCTCAGTATTAATTTCAAATTTAATTATTTTAGCAATACATGAGACGACGTCTACCTCCATTGCAGTATGACTTTACCATATTGGACCCCGACCCACCATTGCCATTTGCCATAGGTTTGTACAATTTGTATTGTCCCTTAATTATTTTTTGTATTTATATAATTTTTGGTATCTAATTATTTTTATAATCTTACTGTCATATGTGCAGCTCAAGCATCAATCCTAATCCCAAGAACCCAAGCCCAAGGACCAAAATTCAAATGATATATTCTCAATGTCTCATCTTGGTTAGTCAGACTTAAGTTTCTAAGTTTTTCATTTCTATTGGTTCTTTATAATTTTAATTTTTGTTTCTTATTTATAATTCTAATTTCTTTTTTTATTATAATTAAATTGTTACTGTTTTAGATTTTATGATTTCATGACTCACAGCAGGCAGTACTAAATTTTAATTACATCCTTCCACCCTTGGCCACCTGGTCCAAATGTCAAACAGCTCACTTAGTAGTTACTAGTTAGTTCAGTTGTATTTAGTGATTCAAGTTTTTGTAATGTTGATATAATGTCTCTTTTATGTTTGTAAGTTTGTAATTATTTTCTCTTAATTTTATATTATTGTAATAGGTTAGTTATTATTATTAATTTATTAGGTAGGAGTAGTACTTCATAGTTCATTTTCTCTTAGTTTTTATATTATTTTTATTATTGTAAATTCATTTTTGTTTGTAATATATATAGTTAATTTATGGACCCAAAATGGCCCAGAATTTAGTTTTGGACCATTTAGCCTATTTGGGGGGCCGGGCGGGGGTGGGGTGTCCGCCCTCACACCCTCGTATCCTAACGGGGTACCCTGCCCCTGCACACTAGGGGTCGATACTGGGGTGAAAACCCACCCCCAGTCCATGCGGGGTGGGGATGGGGCTACTTCCATCTTCCATTGTCTAGCAAGAGACAAGTTGAGGTTTGGCTTCTCTTTAAAAGCAAGATTTTAAGGTATTGGCATTGGATTAGCAATCTCAATTTTTAAAATTTGACTAATATGTAACTTTTTTCCTTTTAGCTAATCATTCAAAACTTGTAATCTACATTGGATTAGTCATCACACTCTCTATAATTATAAAATTTTATTATTTTTTATTATATCTATTTCTTTAGTTATTTTTTATTTTTTAAGTAGTTCTTATTTTTATTTTCATAATCTCCAATAGCTTCCAACAATCATATTTATTTTCATCAATTGAATCCAACAATCTATAAATTTAACATCTCTAGAAATTATATCAATGCTCTTTATAACCTCCTTGCTTGAAAATATATCACTTGCTTGAAAATACATGTCAATGCTCCTGATGGCAATATATTTTTAAATGGCAACAACAACAGCTACACATATTTAACAACACATATTATAACAAGTTTAACAATAGCTCAATCGATTATATCCAAACAAACAAGAAAATGAAGTTTCATGATCACTTGAACCAAAAATATATAACATCAAAGTTTCTCTTCATTTTCATGCTCACTTGGACCAACGTACAACTTCATCAGGCTCAAAGGAGATTACATGCACAAAAATTGGACAACATTTTTCATTCCCTATAACTATATCTCTTTTAGTATCTCGTCAACATGCTCAGTACAACATTCACATATAGTTGCTGCCCACAGTTACAAACACATATTTAAAGTCTAAAATAACGAAAAACCACAAAATAGTATAGGCAATAGTTATTACCCAGTCACATGTATTTCAACCTGCATATGTGGCTGCCCAACTACTGAAACCAATTGTAAAGTGTTTAATTACAAAATTAAGTGGATAAGAACAACCCACAAAACATTATACCAACAAAAAGCTACACATCTTCAAAAGTTTGAAATAGAAATAAAAATCACTTCCTTAAATCCTCGAGAATAGACTCATAATTCCACTAAATTGTAAAAACAAATTCTATAACATCTATAAGCTGGATGCTCAGTAATGAAAACAAATAGTAACTACTATAAGCACTTGCTCAAACTGCAGCTCAAACAAAACATACATATAAAATAATTGGAAAGTTAGTGGAAGGAGCTATTAGAAGCTACTGATCCAAAAAAAAAAAAATCTGTACTATCGGTTCTTGTTTACAGATTTGGATGAGTTTCCTTCTAAGGATACTTGATGAGTTGGATAAATGGTTATTACAGAAGTTCTCAATAACCATTATCGGTTTCATATCATGAAGTTCCAACAAAGTTCTGACCCTCAATCACGATTAATAATACAATGAGAGAGGAAAGTAACTTTAATTGGACATTAGCCTTTTGTTAAGAGTAGATGGTACTGCTGAAAAAGTAATGTTGGTAGAGAGAGGAAAGTAGCTGAAGGCTAGCTATAGGGACAAACAAAGATTCCAACTGCTCCATTGCTTCTGCGCATCTATAACAATATTATTAATTCCACTTAAAAATAGATGATATGGAGTGTTTTGACGTCATAATATTTATAAAAAAAATAAAAGAAAAGAGAAAAGAGAAAAAAAAGTACTAGGTCGGATATTTGCTCAAGGGACTCGGACCGAATCTCACTTTATTAGGGCCCATGGGCTAATAAAGTCCATGAGGGATGTGCATGCATGGTTGTCGAAGAGGGGAAAAGGAAAAGGATCTCTCATCGAAACTCAAGAACCACGTCATAGATCAGTCTTTCAGATGATGCCCCATGCAGCTTGCTGTATATATAGATATTGCTTCAAAGACAATCAACAACTCAAGTCTCATCATTCTCCGTGCATACTGCATGTAGCATGCCTACATGCATTGATCAATTAATTTGCCCTGGCTAAATGGTGATAGATACAAGAAATAATTATATATATAGCACCCGCTAATTAATTTGATTAGAACGAGATTTTCCATTTCTAATTTCAACTATATATATATATAAATCTGCATATTCCAAATACAAGTTTAAAACCACTAATATATAAAGGGATATATAATTGACAATTTTTAAGCGTAACTTCCTTTAATTTAAATCCTCTATTTATATATATATATATATTAGAAATTCCAATTTTAAGGTTGCTATAGCTGCAAATTATTAATGTACACGTTATGGCAGCCCTTAGTTTTTTGCCAATCGATACGATTCATCATGAGAACCAAAATGAGAATAAATAATTAGGGATAATTAACATAAGTACTATATGATTTTGAAAAGTGATATTTACAGTCTTAAGGTATGCAATTAGTATTCATTTTTAAAAATTTGAGTANAGATATATATATATATATAAATATAAACGTATGATCATCTGTATACGTTAAGCATTTCTATTTGCTAAATAGTAAATTCAGGCTAATTCTTTACAAATGATGATCATTGATCAACTTCCAATTGATGTGCCATTTTATCTTAATATATATATGCTCTTTCGGATTTTTAAGAAAGTAATTAAACATATATATATATAGCATATTGCATTTGTACGTTTTGATGAAGACAATGAAACATTCATACGTACTATTATAATTAAGTCGGTTTCACACAGGTTTCCCAACCTGTCAGTCCATCTATAATTAAATACCATGTATGTACATATGTTTCATGCCCTACCTGTTTTATCTCTTCCTGGTGACCCTTATTTTTATCACTCTTACCATATTATAAAACGCAGCGAGAAAGGGATCTGTGATGATCATGATAATCATCAAGCAGAATATCCTTCCAAACGATAAGATTGATAGTCGGGTAAGGAATTTGACAGCTTTTACAGTTTAGTTAACTATATTATATTAATAATTAGTCTCAGACTGATCTCAAGTAACTGATGCAAAGAAAAAACAAAGAAGAAAGGTATCTTATACGTACTTAGTAGGATATGGAAATTAAAATCTCAACAAGATATACATGGAGCTCTATCAGACTGCTGGAAACTGGAAAGTGATGATCAGCTTTAATATTTAAGAGAAATGCTTAATTAGCCACAAATAAATTTCACAAAAGTAATTAACTTGCAAACTGAAGTGACTTGACGTGCATGGTACATCAATTTATAAATTTACTTTTATTGTAAAGTACGTAAATCTAACGTATCACATGAAAACACGTTAATTTGTGAGTTTATTTTTAGAAAATCTCTTTGTAGCTGTATAAGTAATACTCAATATTTAATATTATAAGACCCATGTCTTGGTACTAGGTGGCAGGGGGATCCAAGACGGTATAAACAAGGGTAAAAAATGGCAAGATCATCAATCTTTCTTTCTTGGCTAAGTCGCTGGTGAAAAAAGCTATGCGTGGGAGGCTGTGGGAGACTGCAGTTTTTTAATTAACTTCTTAATTAGTTTAATAATGTCGGAGAGAATATTAGAATCACGATCGAGTGACTATGAGCTTAATTAGATTTAATTATAATATATATCTTGCTCTCCATCCTGCTTTTTACACGTATAATATGTGCTCCCTCTTCAAATTAAAGTACTAATTAAGGTCTTATAAATATATATATACATATATATATATATACATACATATATACATATTTCCAGTTGGCCTGAGATATGCTTCTTCTTGTAGGGTAGCTAAGTGACAAGAAGAAAGCAACAAAAGAGAGAATATAAGTGCAAGGTGATGATGATGATGATAATTAATTAGTTAATTCCACATGACTTAATTAATTAAGTTGTGCATGACAATCTACATCCTAGAGATTAGTGCGTCGGACTTACACACAAGTGATGACTAAATAAATTAATTAACTACTTTCTTTGTTAACTACATATGCTCATGCATCAACTAATAATTAATTAAACACTTAATTATATATTTATAGACTCGCGACGGAAAATGAAGACCAATTAATGAAAGTTAATTAATTAATATATAATTTCCTGTTGATCATGACTAGGTTGTCGCCATTTCAAGGTGATTAACATAATTTAACATGATTGGTACTACTATATAGTGTTAAATGATAACAACAAAGCTTATAATTCTGATTAACTACATAATTAATATAATATCTATTTTAGGTTCCATTAATATTGTTAGGCACGCTAGCTCAAGTGATCAGCCATGAAGATCATCATTAGTGATAGGCCGAATCCATGATCGTATCAATATTATTAGCAATTACCATCAATATTATTTATCCTTTTCAAGATTCTCACTTTTAGTAGTATATACTGATCTAGATGATCTGATCTCCATTTTCTAGCTAATTGCTTAATTGATGCATGTCTGCAGAACTAAGCTTGTTAATGATGTCCCAGGCCTTATAACAATGCAAGGAAAAGTACTGGATGATCATCAGAAATGTGGAAACTAACTCCAGTAGTACTACTACTACTAGTCATGTATATATAATAACAATCAACCAAAGGGAGAAAATTAAAGGCGCACATGTTTTCCTCTTCATGCATTTATTTCTAGCTAGCTAGATACCCACATATATATAATCCATACGTGTCATAAGGAGTATGGAACACTAGGATATATATATGTATGTATAATGTATATATATATGTATGTATGTATGTCTTGGGTTATGCGAAAGCTAATTAGTCCAAGAATTAAACAGCTTCATTAGCATCAGTGCCGCCATTAAGTACTTCATGCAATATTCAATTAATTTG
>QEOT01121917.1:0-19217 GCA_003123785.1 Pterocarya stenoptera | reverse complement strand
TATCTCAACTGTTAAAAAAAAAGAGCAATACAGTAATTCAAATAAGATCCTCGAGAGGAATGTGCCGTTCCTCAGATCAGCAACACCTTCATGTGCCCAATATCACGTTAACAACAAAAGCTCACTCGCAGGATGTATATTGACATTGATACAAGCAAATTGTAGACTTTGCTTATTCATGATGATAAGTTTGATACATGTTTGAATTTAATTCCAACTCAACTGAATGTTCAGGGAAAGGTTTCAACAAACCATGATAGCAAGGCGAGCAACGAAGACGCTGTAGTAGGACGAGAGACAATGAGCAGTACCATACTGGAACTGATGATCTTCTCGCTCAACGTCCCTGTGAAAGATTCTTCGACCGCGTGGAGCTGTACAGCTTTGTCTTCTCCAAGGAGTTGCCAAACGTGATATTCTATCCAACACATTTTTTAGAGGAGTATCCATCGGAGTGCTTGGAATTAATTGGTGTACCTTCACAACCTCCAGGGTGGGTTTCATTCATCTGGGTTTCCTGCCATTCCTCCTGAAACTATAAAAGCAAGCATATTAGCAAAAAGCTATATGCGTGTATCTGTGCGTAGTGTGCTCCACACACGCGGAGAGGGAGAGAGTTTTCATTTTCAATACACTGCTACAGTCATTTCCCACTTTCTCAACGCAGGAGGCACCTCTAATTGCAATTTCTAATTGGGTTAATCTTAAGTTAAAGGCTGGTTTAGATAGTGGATGAGATAATTTTAGATAAATTAAATAAAATATTATTATAATATTATTTTTTAATATTATTATTATTTGGAGATTTGAAAAAATTGAATTGTTTATTATATTTTGTATGAGAATTTGAAAAAATTGTAATGATGAAATGAGATGAGATATGTTGAGAGTGTTTTTGTATCCAAACAAGGGCGCATTTTGGACATTACGAGAATTCTTCAAATTTTCAAAATTTTCTCATAATTTTATTCTCAAATATAATTTAAATATAAGACACTTTTCAATTTCAAAATTTTAATTTTTTCATCTAATTATTACCTAATTATTATTCAAACACAAAAATAAATATAAATTTTACAAACTTCAAAATAAAATACAAAAATCAATACAACTTTTACAAATTTCAAAACAAAACTAATATTAAAAAATTATATTCAAACATTTTTTTAACTTTATAATATTTTTATTCAACTTTTTTTTTATCATTTTCCAAAAACCCAAGAAAACATTTTTATTCAATCCATTTCACTATTATTTACAAAATTCTAAAATGCTCCAAGTGTCCAAACATGCCTAAATAATTGGAATCTATTAGGTGCATTCTTTTTACTCCAATCCATCTATTTATAAGCATTTCTCTAGATATCTCTTTGACAATCCTATCTTTCCTACTAGCTTTATCCATATTCTTTGAAGTTCTATGCATGAAATAAATTGAAAGGAACTTTTTTATTTTAATGACAAAAAAAATAAAAAAGGCTAGGAGGAGGCGGCTCGAGGTGGCTTTCCTACCTAGGTGTGATCATAGTTGTACCTTATTTATCGAGAACCGAACAGAGAAATTCAAAAGAACTTATTACGTACTCTTCAAGCCTAAGAGAAATTCTATGCATCAACTTCTGTTCACTTTCACATCTCACACCTATAGCTTCTTTTTTTCCATAAGATGTGGTGGCTTTTTTTATAACGTGTGAAGTAATGAATAGTAACTGATGAGAAGATTTTTTCTTTAAGCCTAGCCCAAGTTCCAAATATCTTGAGATTCAAAGAGGCAGCAACATGCATGTATAATTTTGAGGAGATTTCTGAAGATTCACTTGTTGAAACAAGCATGGAGATCATGATCATCCATGGATTCTTGACTTTGAGTGGGATTTGAGTGACCACTTTACAATAAGGTGACTGATCACCCAAGCTGGTTTGAAAATCTCATGAGTAGGGCAGGACTTTGGGTGTGTGCAATGATGCCTATTGTTGTTTGGTCGGTCATGTCATGTGGAAAAAATGCTGACCTAACCTTTTAGTACTGGTAGTACAATGCTACCATCTTGAAAGTTGACCTAACCTCCAAGATTGTGACCAGACAAAAAAAGACTACATATGATCAGCTATAACATGAGTCAATGAGATAATTTTTTTAAATTTCTACAGAAAGTATATATAATAAATAATTTAATATTTTTAAATTTTAAAATAATAATAATATTAAAAAAAATATTTTAATAATATTTTATTCAACTTTCAATTTTTATCTTAATTCATTTTATCTCAACTCGCATGATTGCACTATGTAAATATGAAACTTTTCATCAACTTGGAATCATCTCTTAAATTAAAAAAAAAAAAATTCAAAAGTTGATAGACAATGTCACGTCATAATAGTGGGATAAGATTGTATTATATAGAATTTTCTTTAAAAATAACTACCTGTAAATGAATTATATGCGTTAAGAAAAATACATCTCTTCAACAATGTAAAGAAAAGATTCTTTGTTCGTTGTGTAAGACTCCAATCCCAATGCATTTCTTAATTTTGATTAAAATAATTATGTCCAAACCATTACACAAACCCAAGGGCGGAACTATGTCCAAACCTTTGAGATGTTTTTAAACACATATTAATAGTTAACTAACTAGAAATTTTAAGAGAATTTATCTAATAGTTAAAACAAATCTAGAGGATTCTTGCATTTGAGAGGCAGCAAATTTATCTAGCTAGATGATTGATGAGACGTTTATAGAGAGATAGAGAGAGTATGTGAAGAATTTATGTTTTTTTGTAAAGAATTTATTAGTTATTCACATGCTTTTTTTTGTTCACTTATTAATAGCAATACAACTATACAATAAAAAATCTAACGACTTTTATATTTTTTTTAGGTTTATTCTTAATCTATAAATTTTTCTTAACGCTTAAAAAAATATGAGTAAATCGAGAAAAATTATATAATTTTATGACATATGATTATTGTTTTATCTAGTCAAGTGCAAAAAATACATATTACTTATGTTGACACATACCGCACACTTTGCCTATCGCTCCCCCAGACATTAAATCCTAGTTCCACCCCTGTGCAAACCCATATAAAATATATATATTTAATATATATATATTAGTTCCATGCATTTAAGGTATAGAGAGAGGAAACTCATTTGTGGTTTTGGGGAAGAGTTATGCTATACACTAAGGCCTCCTACACCGCACACCTCTGAGTGGTTGCCAGCGTGTATTTTTATTTTTAAGTTAAACACCCCTACAACATAAAAATCAACAAAATCCCAAATCTCCTCTGATACGATGAGAGTTCGACGACAAGCCAGGGAGACGACTCCTCGTAAGAGTTTATTCTCTNAAAAAAAAAAAAAAAACCATGCAAGCAAGCTAACTCCAACCCATATCACAGATTATGAGAGCTGATTCTCTTGGAGTGCTTCTTGATTCTGCCTGATGCAAGTTGACCCGAGCCCCATGAGATAAACAAGAAAAAGTTGTCCCTTTCCATACCCAGTAAAAAAAAGAACAATTAGAATAGGACAGAAAAAATATGCAGAAGATAAATGGGGGAAGCAACAGAGTTGAGAGAGAAGCAAAGGGGGAAGAACTTGATTTCTTTATGCAACTGAGAAAAGATGCAGAAGATAAATGGGAGAAGCAACGGGGTAGAGAGAGAAGCGAAGGGAGAACTTGATTTCTTTATGCAACTGAATAGAGGATTTCGTTTCAAACAAGTCATCCTTCACCGAACCGTACGTTTTCAAGTAGACCCGGTTTGCCACGTAATCAGGCGTGTGGTGTGCTGAAGAGAACCGGCTTATAAGTAGAGTTTTCCTTTGGGGAATTATGAAAAATTGAACTCCTCCACCTAATTTACATACCTAGGGGATGAGAAAATCTATTCATCATCCTCTTTTTCATCATACTCTCATCATCTTATGATGTAGCATTATATGATAGTCTTATAAATTAAATATAATAAATAGTCTCAAATCATCTAATGCCACATCATGAGATGATGAGAAGATGATAAAAATTGAGATGATGAGTAGTATTACTCGGAAATTATGGTTTTGGAGAAACTCCTTTTTGCACCTTTCTTTAGTTTATTGTGTATGAGATCTAGTTTCTTGCAAGACTTTCTATGCAACCAATACAAGCACAGAAGCAAGAATTAATTAAGATGTTGTGGCTGGTATCAACCCACATCAGATTAAGATAAAGGGTTAATATGATCAGGGCGGCTGGCCTATATATTATAATGCCAAAATGTGTACTGGATGGTGCACTATCTAAGGTACCTTGACTTGGCGTGACAAATCCCTCAAGAACACGTACAGTCATGGTGATGATCCACCTCAGGAATCCATAATCCACATTCTCAGAGCTAGATAATGTCATAATCAACCTTACCTAAATTTGAGTTTTTAAGCTCCCAATCACTCATCCACGCACACGATGCCATTCCTATTGGACATCAAAAGAAATAAAAAAATAAAATAACATTAAGAAACCTTATCAGCATTTGTTTTTTCTTTGTTCTCATCAAATTAAGAACTATATCTTCTTTCCTTGCTTCTTATCTTCTCAGCCCCTTTTCACCCCACTTTAAGAGATTTAGAAGAGGAGAGCACCTCACCTTTTTTATTTATTTATTTATTTATTTATTATTATTAAAATCATGGTTTTTTTTTTTTGGAGGCATTTTCTTTTTTGTCTTTTTCTCAGAAGTTTATGGTAAAGCATGGGAAGGATAGCAAAGCTATGCCATTTCTTTTTCCTTTTTTTTTTTTTTCTGTGGTTTGAGAAAAATATACTTATTCCCCTTCTTAGATAGATATAGATATGCTCGATCGACCACTTATTTTGAGAATCACACGTGGGTTCCAACTTGAAGACTTCCAAAGTCCAAAAGCATCTCCATTAGACTACCAAGATTCGCTAATCCTAGAAGATTTGCCACCTTTCAAAACTTCACCCATAATATTTTTTCAATGTTTTGTGTCTCTATGTACTTGGCTTACTAAACCATTTTTTCCTAATCAAATATGGATTAAAGAATACAAGAGGAAGGGGTGGAGTTCATAAGCGTGCCGCTTCGAAAGTCTTGGGCACGATTTGTTGCGCGTATTTCTTAAGTGATCTTAGTTTGAAGAGATAAGAAGATCAACGAATTTTTCATCACAAATTCATCAGTAAAAGTTACAAGTTGAGAAAACCCTGTGGCAAGAACTAGAGAAAGAATCAAGAAAGAGAAAGGGTGGCGGCATTTGATAGTTGGGAGATGTTCACAATAAAGGAGCATTTGATTCGTCCCTTGGTATGACTTCAAAAGAAAGTCCATAGCCATTAAGATCTTGTGGTGTAAAATCTAAGTAAAGAATAATTTACACACAGATGGTACCCAATTTATAAGCTAAAAATAAACCCACTTGAACAAAAAAATTAACAAAAATACGAAAGTATGGGGCGGCGACCGATATTTTTCATGATGTTGATAAGAGTAAAAGTAGAGTGATAAGCTTGCACGAGAGATCACTGAGAGTTTAAATAATAGAACTGCTACATATATAAATAAATTATACAAAGTAAACTTACAAATTGATATGGTTTTATGAAATTCGTTAGATCTACTTTATAATAAAAGTAACTTTACAATGTGACGTATCACATTAAGATACATCAGTTTATGGATTTACTTTTGTATAATCCTTTTGTGATTAAAGTATTTTAAAAAGATATCATAATGTTTAAAATATTAATTTCAATCATAGGTTAGATTTCATTATCATTTGGTCCACAGTCATCTCATCTCATCTCATCTCAATCATTACAACTTTTTCAAATTTTCATATAAAAATAGAATAAACAATTCAACTTTTTCAAATCCCAAAATAAAAATAATACTAAAAAATATATTCTAACAATATTTTATTAAACTATTATTCAAAACATCTCATCTCATTTAAACTGTGTATCCAAACCCAGCCTAAGTCACATCAGCCTTTCTCTTCATTAGTTTTATTTTAATTATTCAAAGAGTTTTTGGTTTATTACAAGATTTTAGTTATTTCTCATTTAATTTCATGTCTTACATGACCATATAAAAATTTAAAATAATTTGATAAGTAATGGAATTTTGAATTCGAAAACTGTCTTTCTTTCATTTGTAATATTTTATCTATATCATTTTATTAAAATTAGCAATAGAAGAAGGTCATGTTCAAACAACTTGCAATCAAGTTATGAACAAAACTAAAATACAATAAAAACTAATAACTATTAAACTTTGGAAAATGATCAAACTAATAACAACTCTTTTACTAGAGTTCTTTTATGTCCAAATTTTGCTGGCCGCCACGTGGTGGCCAATGGTGGGGAGGGGAGGTCTCTCCTCCCAGTGCTCCCACAAACAATCGAGCTTTTTATTTTGTTTTTTCTTTTCTATTTTTAATTTTAATGATTTCTTTATTTTCATTTTAAAATTTTAAAATAAGAACAAAATAATTTGACACGTGACGGGTTCATGGATGACACATGTTGTCCTTTAACTTTTTTTTTTTTTTTTTATAGTAATTATCTTTTAACTGATATAAATAGAAAATGTGACAAAGGGATCTGGTCCAAATTATTGAATACTAAAGAATTAATTCTCAAAAAAGAAAAAGCAGAGGATACTAGTCGGATATGTCCGAATTTCCCATATATATATCAAAAATTCTATAGACAACCACCCTTGCATCCCCGCTGTGGTTTCAGCTCCTACGTGTCAAACAAAAATGACATCATTTCGTTTATNAAAAAAAAAAAACATCGATCTCCACCTAGTTGACCCTGTAGTTCTTCATCTTCACTTTTAGCAGAGCTATATTTATTGCCATTGGTTGAAAAATTATAGTCTTATGAGGATGAACAAGAAATGAGTTTGTTTTTGTGTTCATTGTTATTGTAAATGCGAACACTTCTAGATTTGGGGTCTTCGAGGATTGGGATGAGGATGGTATTGGTTTTTTTTTTTTTTTTTAATGTTTTGTGGTTTTTAGTGTTTCTTTAATCATTGTCGAATCTCAAAACGGTTGCGCATAGACGTATGTGGGGGAGAGAGTTGTGTACATGTGCTTGTTGTGGCTAATAATCATTTATTTCACTAAATTTATAATTTTTTTGCAAAGTGTTGTTAGGGTTTTGATTTGGATTTGTGTCCTGCTTTGCTCGAAGATTTCGATTTTAGGTTAAGAAAAAGTCTAAATGCAAGCCCCCGGGGGGGTCCTTGCGAACAGTTTCCTACGTGGACTAAAACACCCCTTTTGAATTAAGTAATGAAAACGGTGCGGACATGATTTTCGTTCAATTGAAGAACCCCGCCTCTGAAAACACAAAATGCAGCGTTTTCGTTTGAGACTCTTCTTCTCCAGTTTCAAAATTGTGTGTATATATACCATTCTCTCATATTAATTCCCTGAAGTGAAAAAATCAATTTCCCAGAAGATCCCTCCTATTGAAGGGACAACAAAAGATTCAGACATTATTCTATCTTTATGGCTCTAAACTTAGTTAATGGTTATTGGTTTACTGAACCAGAAAAAAAAAAAAAAAAAAACATTCATTTCACAGATTCCACAACTCACACTATCTCAGATTTCACAGATTTTCCCACCTTCTTCTCGTCACAGATTTCTGTAGTCCCTACCCTTCGTTTAACAAATTTTCCAAGTCAGACATTGTTAAACACTAGCACAGATGAAAAAAAAAAAAAAAAGCTTTGTCAAAGGATCTTACTTAGTTCGACGTCGAGGAGTGGGTAGACGAAAGGGCGGGTGAGATTTTCATTCTAAAATGAAAAAGTGCAGGTAGACGAAAGTGAATTTCATTTTTTGGCTTTTAGGGTTTTTTGTTTTTTTTAAATATAAATGCTGACGGCCACGTCAACAGTGTGTATAGATAGGCAAAAATTACGCCTGTATGTAGCAATTCTGTTGGGTTAATGGGGCCAAAGATTTGCATGAATGCTTCATGTGGTGCAACCTCCATGCATGAATGGAAGACAGGCTGGCCTCTGCAATCTGGTGGATTCGCAGATCTCTGTCACAACTGCAGGTAGTTTTCATTTTCTCTGTCTGCTTCTGCTCTTGTAATTCAATGTAATTTCTTATGGGGATGATTTGATTTTCCAAAGGCAAGTTTTGGGTTTATTGAGGTGTTGAATTAGTGTGTTATTGGGTTTTCTTTTTCATATCGAAGTTTTTTTTTATTTGTGATAGAAAAGTTGAAATGCTCAAGTTTTTTTTAAATTTTATGTATGAAGAAATGCTCGAGTCTTCAGACGCACGATGACGATCAGATCTCCCTCTCTGGTTTCGGATTTCGCTCTCTTGCAAGCTTCCTCAAGCCACAGAGATTTTGATTTCCCTCCTTTTCACATACTTTTGTTTCGTGTCATTTAAAAAAATAATAATATTAGTTGCTACTGACATGGCAAGCAGGTGCCGCGGGGAGGATGCAAGCCGGTTGTCCCTAGACATATATAATTATCAAAAAATCTTCACAACCTCTTACTATTCACCCACACTCTACACTCTATATATTTTTTTAATTTTTTTCTTTTATCAAATATTTTTTATATGAATAGTGAATAAAAAATTTGAAATAGTTTAAAAAGAATAAAATTTAAAAAAATTAAAAAAATATTAAAAATTTAAATTTTTTAAAAAAAATATGGAGTGCGGAGTGTGGTGAAGGTTGTGTAGCAAAACCCTCTAGATCCAATCCTCCATTGGGGCCTTTGTGCGCACGAAACGAAACGGTTCCATTTCATCCTAAATGAAATGAATTATTTCATTCATCGTAGAAATGAAGCTCTCCCCACCATGCGTTTCATTCATCTTAGAAATGACAACCCACCCACGCCATGGCTATCTTTCCTTGCTCTAGGGTCTCTCTCTTTCTTTCTTTTACCTCTTTTGTTTGTTTTGTATACTATTTTTTCGCTATTCGTTTAAATATGTGCAGAGTTATAACATGTTTGTTGCAAATTTTCTTTTTCCTTTTTTTTGGGTTTTGATTGACTGTGATTTTGTGGTCTTTCTTCTGATCGTTATGGTGGAAAGTTATGATATGCCTTGAGGTTTTTGCTTTTTGTTGGCAAACATTTTTACCCACTTGAGAAAATTACCATGTGGAGTGGAATTCATGAGCATGAAAATGCATCATATTACTTGAGGTTTTTCTTTTTTTGTCGAGATAATATTTGTAACCTTTTGAGAAAATAACGATCGGAATTCTTAAAAGCAATTCGATTATTACGTGGTCGACTATGCCGTATGGAGCTCGAAAAGTGACCAACGGTGTTGGAATTTTACGTTGGGCCGCCTGTCTTCTAGTCTGGAAGAGGGATAAGAATAAGAAAGGAATTATGCTCGTAGAGAGGGAAAATGAAGTGAGGTATTTTTGACATTTAACAAAATTATAGCGAAATTACTTAAACACCCTATTCGTGCACACGTAGGCCCCCAATGGGAACTGTATGTGGCATGTCTCATATATATATATATATATATACACACAAACACACACACATGATACATCACCCTTCTAGCTAGGACTAATGCTGTCATGGCCATAAAAAGACATGTCCTATACACGCCAGTGATGAAAAAACTAGGCGTCAAAGATTATCCCATACACTAGACTAAAAAGAAAAAGAAGTTATTCCTTGCCCGGGATTAGACGAATCGATTCACGACAGGCGATCATGAGAATATTCACCCACCACGAAAGGAGCCCCTTACATATTCTAATTCACAAAAGATTAGATATGCAATCAATTCCAAACAAAAACTTTCTGCTCTCTTTTCAATATTTTGTTTTGCTGCCTCCGCTACAATATCGAATCGAGATCCCCTCCTCTCATCTACCATACAACAAACCCATTCCTCATGAAACCCAAAGAATAACTTAACAAAAAGCTCATTCACGGTGCTCTTACATGGCCCTCAACCGGGTCAGCCCATGTCCATGGAAGGGCCTGAGCAGCATATTCAAGCTCAGCAAGCCTTTTAAAGAACAAAGTCCGACTAATCTTGAAGATGTGCAAGCCTTCGACAAGAAGTTTTCTGCAAATATAGGCTACATTCTGTATATGGGCAAACCTCTGGTACACTATGGAAAATTCCCATCGGCAATTACTGGGACTTAGCCTTCTTCTCTTTGGCTGCAGCTTTAGCAGCAGATTTGGCAAGGGTGGTAGGCTTGAGAACACTTTTAGGGTTGAATGCCTTTCGGATCTTGAAAGCAGCCCATGCAGTGCCTATAACATGGCCTGCAGCATCAAGCCCTTCACTTGTTGCCTGACCTGCTTGTTCCCCATACCTGCAAGACAACCATTTTCCAAATTCCAACTCGTAATGGTTAGAGAAGCATAATGACCTACCTACCTGTGTCTTATAACATCACTAAATCTGAAAAAAAGGCCATAAAGACTAGGTCTGGATTGGTAAAATTAGTTGAAAATGAGAAGAATCTAATTATTAGTTTCTGATATAGCAAAGTTCTGGAAGTAACGCACTGCCAACATCACCAAAGCATGAATGCAAGAAAACAAACTTAAATTGCTAGTCTTTTTTTTTTTTTCTCAAGCTCAAATCGTTACGGTATCAATGAATGTATTTTTATGAGCTTTTACATGCTGTTGTACTCAATTTTTTTGGGCATCCACTGAATTTACCTGTGGGAGACGAGTTCAGTTGTCACAGTGGATGATGTTGACAAGACATGTTTTCCAGCTACTTCAACAGCATCACAGATTTTGCCTATTTGTAAGAAATTAGAAACATGTTTCTAAAGCACAACCAAAAAGAAATAAACATGTTCAATAAAGGAGATTTGAATACAGATGTTTTGCCTCGGCAATAAATTTACTATAAAAAAGAAATTACCCACAAAAGCTTAGATATTGGATCTTAATATCAACACTGAACAAACTCATTGGCTAATTATTCATCCCAAACCTGTAACACAGTGAAATGAAGCTTGAGTATGTAATTTTGCCCACTTCAAGGGGGGAATATCCTCCAGAAAACTTAGGGCAGGTTTGAGTTCGAAGATGAAACACAAAATTCACATCTGATCTTATTTCATCTCATCCAATCTTATTTCTAAACATAATTCAAGTACAAAATTTTCAAACTAATCATTACAACTTTTTCAAACGTTCAAATAAAAAATAAAAAACAACTCTAACTTTTTCAAATTCTCAAACAAAAATAATAAAATAATATTATAAAACTGTATTATTACAATATTTTTTAACTTTATAATATTTTTTATTCAACTTTTTCTCTCTCTTTTCCCAAAACCCAAAAAATACTCGACTCAAAATATCTCACTACTATTCACAAACTATCTTACTACCGTTCTAAATAACCATTCTGATGCTTCTTACACATTCTGAGGATACTAGTAGCTAAGGAATTCACTCCGCGGCATTCCCAGGGTTCCATCCAATGGAATCACAATATTTCATAACGGAAAAGGGTAAAATAGTAATAAGAGTTTATCTAAGATTCTAATGGCTCAATAAGGCCTTATAACTGAAAAGAAAGAAAAGAAACAGATGACTGGGCTAGAGCCCACCAACATAACTCCAGGCCTTCTTCACTGCAGTCACCAACTCAGCCTTACGTGCCCTGGCCCACGTCAAGCCTGATAGCCTTTTATGCCCATTAGGCCCTTTATACGTGTAACAAAACCCGTAGGAGTTGACTCAAGTGGTAAAGACCTTGGGCTTGGGGGTATGCTCTCCCCAGGTCTAAGGTTCAAATCCCCTTTGGTGCAAACAATCTTTATGGGCCATCGGATTGGGAGATTTTTCCCTTGAATTACCCGAGGTGCACTTGCAAGAAACTTCTTGCCGAGAGCCTGTGCACTCCCAAAAATAGTCAAGACGCTGTTTCTAGACGCCCAGTGCCAATTAAAAAAAATCTTCCCATTCTGTTCTGTTTTTTTTCTATGGGGAGGGCGGGGAGGGTGATCTAGTGCCCTTGAATTATCCTTTGTTCTTTTTAAGGAGCTTATTAGTTTCTAATTTGGGAGTCCTATTAAAAAGGATATATCCACGAGCCTAAAATTCCTAGGACATTGTACTGGGTCGGTTTCTTTAAATATCAGTGAATGTTTCAAAATTCCACAAGGGGATCTTGCCACATATACTGTTCAAAATCTCTTATAAGTTGGATTATGGAGTCTTAAGTATTTCAGTACTTTTGTTCTTTGGGAAATGCTAGGGTGACCTGTGGTTGCCAGTTCACTCGCCTTCTGTCCTCTATCTCTTACTCCTTTCCTTACCCTTATCTCCTCTACTAGCACTTAATGTTACACTGTCCAAAACCAAAGAGAAAGGAAAGGATTTCCGGTGGCTCCTTCTGTCGCCAACACAAAAAGGATCCCTTCCCCTTATTTTAAAGAGAGGTTGAAAGAGTGAGCTAGTATTTGCACACAAAACTATCTATATAGCTCCACTCTTACTTAGCAATAATCATCAGCTTCAAGCAATTTGAACTCATCCAACCAACCTTTCAGCAGTCATTCAATTGAGAAGACAAAGGGTTCTAAAAAACAAATTGACCCTCAATTATTGATCTGTCTTCTTCCTGCTTGATTCTTCATATCTACCCCTGAGGAGCGAGTCAATGCCCAGGCAACTTAGACGGTTGCCTAAGGCAGTGGACTTTTTACCTACAATTCTATCTTTTAAGTTTCTTTCCACATTTTCTTTTATAATCTTAAATCTTCCATTCTATTCATCCCTGATCTTGCTGATTGCACCTTTCATTCTCAATGAGGAGGCAAGTATTTAGCTGAAAAATCTTTCACTTGACATACATATTCTATCAAGTTATTTCTTCAAAACATCATCATATTGTGTAGCAGCCCCTGCTACACACGCATTTCTATCTCTCTCTACAGTTACAACATACTTTTCCCTGTCCACATGCATCATGTGGGCCATTCTGCTGGCAGGCTGGTATTCCCTGTCCAAAGAGGAAGGAATGATGACAACATCCCAAATTAATCTCATATTTATAGATCATATCTTATAATTAATGCGGGTCGCACAATTTCACAATCTATGCAACTAGTTATGAACTTTTAAATTGGAAGCTGCAGTATAGGGTAAAAATGCCATTCAGAAATATCTGCTAATATGTTAACATAAAAGATCGAGGGCTTGAGATGATCAACATACTGAACCCATCCAGGGATGCAAGCACAATCTCCCCAGGCATTAGGCTGAAAAATTTCTTGCCTACTTTTGAATTTGCTACCGAACTTGTAAGAAATCCAGAGACTTTAACAACCCCAGAGAGGACGCCATTTGCAACTTTCTCCGTCATTTTGCTCACCCTCTTAACCCTACATATTGTCAGACCAACAATGTTCAAACGTTAGCTAAAAATGTATTGCCAATGCAATGATAAGAAATCACTTTCAATTTAGAGAACTCTTATTGAACCTTTTAAAAAACTCGCTATCCAGTTATGTCATAGCTCCCATTTTCATTTCAAGTATGCGCCATCTAAATTCTAAATCACTAAACTATCATTAAGGAAAACAAAAGACTAAAGTGAAAGCAACACCACGAAAAGGAATAAATTAATTTTAATTTGTGTTTCTCCGTACCTTCTAATCCGCTTTAAGGTTTTGGGATCAATCTCCGAACTGGAACGCGGCTTCACCCTTTTTTTCATAACCTCATTTCCCAACTTCAACCTCTCCACTGTGACATCCCCACACCACAATATCCCCTTGATCAGCTTACCTGAACCCGCCGCGATCATCTTAGCGGCGGTCCCACTGTAGTCCTCCACATTTGGAGCCAGCGTCGTCCAGTAAGCGGCGCACTGCTTCTCCATAAGTTCCTTCCTCTCCGACTTCATATCTGCTGGCGAAACCTCTTTCGCCACTGACCCATCCAATGCCTCCCCTTTCTTAATCTTCGCATTCTCCGAAACCTTATGCATCGAGAAGCTACTGTAACTGTGCAAAATCCCATCCAGCTCCCTAACCAAGCACTCTTGACCCTTGGACGCAATCGTCAACCCGTAATTCAACAGATCGTCAGAGTCCTTTCCAAAACGCTTGTCTTCCTCGTCGCTCGAGTCGGACCCAGATCCATGTTCCTTGGGGGCGCGGAACGAGAAGAAGTAATGCGACTCGTCGAGCTTGACGGCGGCCTCATCCTTGGCCAGCGGCCATTGGATCTCTTCGGCAATGCGGGCGAATACGACAATGGCGTTGTCCCCCTGCCGTATACGTACGATAGTGAGTTCGCCACAGGCGAGCTCGACGCTGTAGTGCTTGTCGATTAGGTTGAGAATGGCACCGGGGATCCTGATCAGGACCTCCTCGGTGGCCTCAGGCGGGGCCGAGGGTGAACAGTAGCTGTTCGAGTTAGGGTTTTGGTGGTAATCAGGGGGGTCGAGAAAGACGTTCTCGACGAGGTCTCGCATGTCGATGGAGGGGTAGAGATTGCAGAAAGGGGACGAAGGAGTGGGGTGAGAGGGAGCGTCGGGATTTGATTGGATGACATCGGGGTAGAGTGGGGTTCTGTGGTTTGGATCATGGGAAGCCATTGTTGGTGGTGCTTTCTTGTCACGAAGAAATGACTGATGGACTTGGGGGGGGAACCTTTGAAGAGAAGGGATGTTGAGGACGAAAAGGAAACGTGGCGTAACAGAGCAGGGTCCTCGTGTGACCATTTGTTTAACTGTTTCGGGCACTTCCCGCCCGCGCATCGAGTAACGAATTTCCAGATTATTAATTTAAAATAATACCACCGAACTATTGAAAAATTGCAATGTCCCCTGGGATAGGTTTAGAGTAAAGATATATTTTCATTACATTTTTTTAAATTTTTATATAAAATATAATAAATAATTCAATTTGATTTGTTTTTTTTTTTAATTTAATAATTAAGAAACTATTTTTTTTAATAATTTTATAATTTTAAAAAAAAAAATATTTTAGGATATAAAAATTTATGAAAAAAATAAATAAAATAAAATAAAAAAGGCTAAGGGCAGGTTTGGAAATCGAAAATTTTTAAAATTTCTCATCTCATCTCAACTCATCATTACACATTTTTCAAGTCCTCATACAAAATATAATAAATAATTCAACTTTTTCAAATCTCAAAACTAAAAAATAATATTTTAAACTCTAAAACAAAACACAAAATTCTCATCTCTACCCCTAAAAAATAGCCTTCTCAAGAGAATTTGTCGGATTGAACTCTCAGTGGATGTAGCATGACTTTAAAAAATAACAAGCGGAAAAAATTCACGATAGAGATGTTGGTATTGTGACCTACATCAAAGATCGTGGGTTTCTCTAGTGACCCACGATATCATGTGCCACTTATTTCTTCTTTTTTTTTTGAAAGAAAACTGTCATCATTCATTCATCAAGAAATTTATATTTATGATTGGATACATTCTGGGATGTCTCAATATCAAACATAACATCATAAACTAAAATAATGCATTTGGAGTTCTACTAGTATACTATTTCCTTTCGTGACTGGCCTGGTCTTTATTATTGTTGATACGTTCTACAGACAAATGTTCAAGAGATATTACTTTTTGCCTAAATAGAGACTCAACCTCACTCTTCATAGAAGGAGATGACTTAACCTTTACAGACAAAAGTTTGAGAGACGAACTCTTTTTTTATTTTAATTAACAATAAGGAAACTGAAAAGAAAAGCAGTAAGATAGATGTAAAAAATTACGGATTACAGTTTGAACCAATTCCGGTAGATTTTGGAATCTATGATGGAGTGTGAAGGCAACACGCTTGTTTCTTTTCAACTATAAAGGTCAGATCTAAAAATATTTGGTGGTGGTGAGACTAGTGATTTGGCGCGTGTGACGAGAAGAACTGGCGGAAAGGGTGGTGAGTGAGAACCACACGCAGATGTGGGTAGTGTATGAGGACCACGCGCGGTGATTTTCGCAACCACCACTTTCCTTTGAACGATTTGCGGTCTGGGAGTCTGCTTGTATCATGCATGTCTCTCGGGAGTTGCTGGAAAGCTGTAGATTTGTTTTTTTCGACCTTCAATGAAACAAAATAAATTAAGCAAAAAAAAAAACTACCTTGATAGATAAGGTTTGTGGATGGAGGAAGGAAAGAAAGGAGAGGGAGAAGGAGAAGGATCCGCCTCTGACGAAAATCAGACCTAGATCCATTGGTTTTTTACGAGAGAGAGAGAGAGAGAATAAGAGAGAGTAACGATAGTCTCCCTACTAAATAACAACTTTGTATACAACTATGTCATAGAATAGTTTTTTTGTTTAAATTTTATTTTAACTTTTACTTTTGATTTGATGTGATTAAATTTTATAAAATATATTATTATTATTATTATTATTTTATAACCAATGAAAATATATTATTTTATTTAAAGTTGTCTATAAGTTGTAAATGGGTTTGCAGCCTATCATTACTCAATAGATTATCTTCTCTCTTTTTTTGTAAGTTTGAGGGTTAATTTTTTCACTTTTTAAAGGAATTTCTGTAATAATTTGGCGTAATTATCAAGATTGATAGTTCAAACTGATTGTAAATTAATAATATATATCTTAGACTTTTGGAGTATAAAATAGTAGTATTCCCATTTGAATTGATATTATTAAATAAAAAATATAGTGATCTTCTAGTTTTTCCCACGCGTGCTTTTTCTTTTTTCAATTAAAGCATTTTTATATTATATAATTAATTTTGATATCATAACCATCGTAGTATGTATTTGGGATATGCTTAAGATTCCTTGCTAATTACGACGACTCTTTACATTATTCTAATGATCCCAAACGACGCGTTTCATCTAGTTTCAACCTTTTCCCGCCTCATATCACATGGACTTCTTGTGATCATTCCTTTGGTCTCTTGGTAGTCTTTCCTTCCCCTATATTTATGCTCAACTGTCATAGAAGTAAACGACAGTGACAAGGATATAATAATTACCGTGGGGAAGGAAAGAATATTTTGAAAGAGTGTCAATGATTATAATTTTTTAATATTATTTTTATTTTAAAATTTAAAAAGGTTGAATTGTTTATTATATTTTTTTATAAAAATTTAGAACAGTTATAATGGTGAAATGAGATAAGATGAGATGTTTTATGTATCCAAACCCATCCGGCTCGTTTGTTTTCACAATTCCTCTCAAATCATCTCATCTAATCATTATAACTTTCTCAAATTCTCGTACAAAATAAAATAAACAATTTAACTTTTTCAAATCTCAAAATAAAAATAATATCAGAAAAATATATTCTAACAATATTTTATTCAATTTTTAACTTTAATCTCAACTCATTTTATCTCATCTGCAAAAACAAACGGGGTATGCTAAGAGAGCTTTTTTTTTTTCAATTTAGATTTAGCTATTTCCACGCATTTCGCAGGTTTATTTTAGTATTAATTAAAAGTAGAGACATAGATCCAAAACATTTGCCATAGGAAAGACATTATTACTCTGTTCTATGCAAAGCTTGTAAAGATAGAAGTCCTAAAATTTCAACAACAAAGTGCGAATCTCCATAGGACCAAGCTCGACTACAAGAGTTGAGTGTCTGATCGGACCGCCTCTAATTGGGATAGGTTCCTGTCCGCCGTCTCCTTCAACTTTCCAAGCCATCCTCTTTATCTCTGACTTCTCTTGGTTTGCAGACAAGCTCATTTCCTTCACCTTTTTTATCTGAAAGTTCAAAAACCAATCGTTGCATTGAGATTTTAGACTATTACAACATGGCTCTAGCTAGAAGACCAGCCTTGAAAATTCATATATTTTGTTCCAAAAAATTGTTAATTAATGAGAGATTTTTGTGCTTGTCTATGGATCTCAAGTATCCTTTGAAGATAAGGAGATGTTGCATAGATCACTAGGACGACTATATATCATGTGCACCCAGGCAGAGGTGGAGAGAAGAACATTGCAATAACATTTGGAAGAAGGCAGACATACCCTTTTTCCAGGAAACATCTTCTTCAATTCAACTTTGGCCAATCTTGAATACTCAGTATCTTCATCCACCTAGAATTCACAACATGAAACAAATGGATAAGAACTGATTATTTGGCCTATTAAGGTGGTGAGGGAAGTAGTTTGGCTGGTTTGGATTCAGAGATGAGATGAAATGATTTTAGATGAAAGATGAAAGTTGAAAAAAATATTGTTAGAATATTATTTTTTAATATTATTATTATTTTGGGATTTGAAAAAGATGAATTGTTTCTTATATTTTGTGTGAGAATTTGATAAAGTTGTAATGATAAAATGAGATGAGATGAGATGAAACACTTTCTGAATCCAAACGGAGCCTTATATCGGATATATCATGTCAATATATGACTTGGGAGAAGTCCCTGTTAAGTAATGTCACGTCTCAAGTAAACTTTGATTGGGTTCATTTCAATGGCGAGATGAAGCGTACGATACTTGTTATCTTTTACCTCATAAAGATGTGCCAGACGGAGGAGCACGCTTCCATTATCCAACACCTACAACATTAGTTTTAGAGAGAAAAAAGATTTAGGAATCAAACACTCATATCTATTCTAAAATGAGAAAACACAGTCACCTGAAGAGTAATCAAAGCAACATTTTGAGGCAAGCTGTAGTGTGGATCAATGGCAGTTGCTTTTGTCAAATGAGATGCTTTCCAATCCTCCAACTTCTGAACAATTGATTGTAATATGAAGTTAGCAGCTATTATGATACTCTTTAACTGCAATCAAGCCATACCTCATGCGTGAAAGCTAAAACAAAAGGTGAGTAAACTTCTTGGCCAGTTGTTCGGCGCCAGCGTGCACCAGCCCCTATCTGGTTAATGCTTACATAATAATTACCCCGAACCTGGACGAAAGATATCAAACAGAGTAATAATCAGGAAAACTTCTTTTTGCTACAAATAACCAGGAAAATGATCATTCAAATAAGGCATTTTATATCTTTGAAGCAGATCATTATATTGCCATCAGTCTATTGCTCAAAAGTGCTTTTGCTGGCATGATTTCAGCAGGCCATGGCCACTAGTACATACATATAATAACCACAAAAGCAAGAACAGAAATAAGTGGATGGAGAGCATAATTGGAAAATTATTAGAACCCAAAAACTAAGAAGTGTAAAAGCTTATCACTCTAAGCTATCATTGAC
>QEOT01121916.1:0-19213 GCA_003123785.1 Pterocarya stenoptera | reverse complement strand
CTACAATGCCAGTTTTCATTCCTCCGGGTAATGTGCATGTGAGACCTCGCAATACAAATGGCATATGCGGGGCATACCGTACCTACATTTCCCCCATTTACATTAGTTGAAACACCACACAATAAAAATCATGGCCATGAACAACCCCATACACAACGCCATGGTTTTTGGGAGTAATAATCAACTTAGACTTGAAAGTACCTGCAGATCACGAATATCAACTTCTCCATCTGATGGCCAAGAATGATCTGGCCGGTTTTCTTCCTTCACAAGAGGTGGCTCACTTGGGATGCAAGTGTATTGAAGTATTCTCTCTACTGATATAATTCTGTTCTCCAATCGGCAAATATTCCATATTACCCGGGTTTGTAAAATGTTTAGAGTAAGTCCATATGTCACGGCCAAGCCCGCAATACCTTTAGAAAGAAAGGAAAAAAGAGGCAATAGATAGGCATTGTTCATGTGCCTTTAATTTTTAAATCAAGAGCAAGAAATATTGTTAGTAGGTCACCAGATGGGGACTTACTCACCTGGTTCAATCAGTCTCTCTGGAATAGAGACTAAAAAGAACAAGGAAATGGCAAATGTGATTGAAGATAACAAATCCATGCGGAAGCACAACCATTCCATTGCACCAGCAATATGGAACTTGGGTCGAGTATACGCATCCGTAAGTCTCATACTCGTGTCACTAAATCTTGATTCTTCATCAAAGCTCCTAATAGTTGTTGAGCCTGAAATTGTTTCAGCAAAATGTTGTATCACTGGAGCTTTGCACACTCCAACTAATCTTGCTAGCTCTCGTGCGGAAGATATGTAATATTGCTGCATAAATACAGGTTTGTAAGAACACCTATCTCCACACGAAGATGGTAATAATACACTATAATACTACACAGGGCATTGGCTTTGATGGATGCTTAATGTTGATAGCTCTTTTACATAGCTTTAAACCAGAATTTCTGAGGAGCACAGNCACAGGGCATTGGCTTTGATGGATGCTTAATGTTGATAGCTCTTTTACATAGCTTTAAACCAGAATTTCTGAGGAGCACAGACAATATGCATTACACAGCATTGTCCAGCACCTTGGCAAACATCTATCTTAAGAAAATACATTTTAAACAGGTATTCATTCATCTAGCAACCAGGTGCAAATTTCTATATAAAAAAGAGAGCCGAATTCTGGACAAAGGATTGGGATTTAATCCTTTGTTTTTGTAAACAGTTAATCAATTAAAGCTTGAAGCATGTAGAGGTAAATAAAGTGGTATAATGAACACATGGTGATATCATTGCCGCCATTTGAGATGTCATCTGATTAAGGCATGTTTCGGCATAATATGCAACGGAACTTCCTGACAAAGTCAGGTGGTATACCTGATACCAGATACAGGTTCCAATGACTGGGATAAATATGATGAAAATCTGCCATGCAACTTGAGACATCACAGCAATAATTCCAAGGAGCTGGATCGTAGAGAAGGCAACTGCCCCAGTTTGAGATGCAATGTTCAAATCCACAGCACTTTGATCCGTAGAAACCTGAAATGAAACATACCGATATTTTAGAATCTTTTTCAAATGCATTATATCATACTCCAAGAATGTGTGTGCATGTTTGCACGCGAGAGATGGGGATGGAGACAGAGACAGGCTTTCTTAATATGAAGAACAATGCTATATTAAAATTGTAAACTACATCCATCTCGAAGCAGTGAATGAAGGAGCACCATAGACGCTTTTCCACTTACTCTGTTTAGGATTCGTCCACTAGGAGTGGCATCAAAAAATGACATAGGGGCACGGAAAATGCACAAGTGCATGTTATTGAAAAGTATAGTAGCTGTCTTGTACCCAGCCGTTACAAGAAACATTGCTCTCACAAGGATGCACAAGGAACTTCCAATGGCCAAAGCAACATAGACAATTATTAGAGTAGAGTTATCAACTGCAGGTTTCTCGCCCTGCGAGACAGGAGTTGCCCAGGCCATCCAATAATTGCTTCCAATTTGAAGGAGCTGAAAGAGAACCTGTGCCAGCAATATAAAAGGCACAAGAGCTCCTCTGTACGCCATGGTGATATATTTCCAATAGACTGAAAACCCAACTTTACCATTCTCTCTCTCTTCTTCTTGGATAATTTGTCCTTTTGACCCGACTATGTCATCTGCTTTGCCATCTTGATTATCTTTATTTTCTTGTTTTTGAAAAACCCCATTAGTACTGGCCATATTCCCGACTTCCTTCCTCGTACTTGTACTTTCAGAAACTGACCCTGCCTCAGCAGAATCGAGAGCTGACAAAGCTTTCTTGTGCGCTCCCACAAGTTCCATAAAGTCGGTTCCTGAATTAAGGATATCATTGTACTTTCCAGCTTGAGTAATTCTTCCATCTTTCATGACCTAACAACAATTTAAACGCAAGTTCACAGGCAGCCATAATTTTAGCCTATAAATGAAAACCCGGAAATAAACTGAAATGTGAATGGCTCACCAGGATAAGATCAGCAGCAGGTAAGAACTCCACTTGATGAGTAACATAAAGCACTGTTTTTGAACTCAAAAGGCCCAGCAAACATTCCTGCCATTTAGAAATAAATGTATTCAGAACAAAGTGCATCGGTAGGCAACCATTAATGACCCTTCACACATAATAAATTAGAATCTAAACTCCTCCCGACCGAAAATTTATAGGGTGGTAAATTACCTTAAACAGATGGGATCCAGTATGGGCATCCACAGCACTAAAGGGATCGTCAAACAGATAGATATCAGCATCTTGGTACAGAGCACGTGCAATTTGGATTCTTTGCTTCTGCCCGCCACTCAAATTGATTCCTCTCTCCCCTATGACTGTCTGATCCCCAAACGAGAGAATTTCCAGGTCCTTCTTCAAGGAGCATGCTTCAAGGACCCTCTCATATTTTTCTCTGTCCATAGCTTTACCAAACAATATGTTCTCTTCTATCTTGCCACTTTGTATCCATGGTGACTGAGCAACATAGGCCTTTGTTCCACACAACTTAATGGTCCCAGATATCTTGGGGACTTCTCCCAGGATACTTGAAAGCAAACTGGACTTTCCTGCACCAACAGTCCCACAAACAGCAACCCTCATGCCATTTTGCACTTCGAGATTTATATCTTTCAACGTCGAATTAGGGGAAGATAAATCCCAAGAGAAAGTCCCATCACTAATCTCGATTGTTGTATCAGAACCACCTCTAGGAAGCCTCTCTATAACATCAGACTGCAAGTCATCAAGACGAAGAAACGACGCAATTCGATCAAGGGACACTTTAGTTTGAACTATCATTGAGATTGTATCAGGAAGACTATAGATGGGCTCCTGAAGAATCCTAAACGTTGCAAGTGCAGATAAGATCTTGCCCGACTCAAGTGGGATCCCCATTAGCATACAAGCACAAAATGTGACCACAGACACAAATGTTGGAGCACCCCAGAAGACAAACGAGGTCATTGCCGAAGTGTAAAAAAATTGCTTCAGCCATCCTGACTCTGAGTTCCTGAGCTCCGTAATTTTCGATAGAAACTTCATCTCCCATCCTTGAAGCTTGAGAATCCTCATGTTCCTCAAAATCTCAGATGTTGCCTTCATCCTTCTGTCTTTCGATTCCATTATCTTGCCCTGATATGTCTCCTGTAATTTTCCCAAAGGAAAATTTGCCAACATAACAAGTATAGTTGCAACAAAAGCCACAACTGAAGCAAGCCCAAGATTTTTATACAAGATTAACAACGCAATGGCAACTTGCACAAGGACCACCCATGGGTCGTGCATATAGCAAGGGAAGTCACCTACCCTCTCAGCATCAACAGCCATGAAATTGATGATCTCCCCGCTAGTGTGACCCTGCTTAGACTGGCATGAAAGGGTCAGACCTTTATTGTAGACCATTGTGACCAATACTGCTCGGACCCTAATTCCAGCCAGTTCCGTCCAAAAGATCCAGTGCCTCATTGAGATGCATTCCACAAGTTTTGCGGCAAAAAATACTGAAACGAGAACATAGCCTTGACTCTTGAAGTCCCGCCGCCCATTGAGGTATTGGACAAAAGTGTCAATAAGATATGGCCCGACATAGGTAGCCAGTGTGTATACAAGCCCGAGAAAGCCTGTCAAAAGAATTTCCTTCCATGCCGTGAAGATTAATACCTTCACCAACTTCAGTGTGGTCACTCCCTTATTTGTACCACACTCTGCCTGAAGCTTATTTCTAAAAGTTGGAAAGGCCCCAATTACGCTATCACCAGGATCAAGTTGAGGAACATCCTCAATGTCTAATGTCTTCTTGTTGCCCGCAGCAATTAGGGAACCCATCCAAGAGAACGTAAGGATGCTGAAAATCCCAGCATTTGAATAAGGGGTTAGAGTTTCACCCCCCTTAGGCTTATTTGACTCTGCTTCATTAGTTGCACTAGAATCGCCATTCAAAAGAGGTTGTTCAAGAAGGGTATCTTTGCCCTCATTCTTCCCAAAGAACCCCACATAACAGAAGAACAGACTCATGACAAGGGAGACGACATCGGAAATAAAATACTGAAGGGATAAATTAACACGTTCTCCGTAAAGAACGATGTCTACAACAAGGCTATAACAAGAAATGGAGAGGTAGAAACCCCACCAAACTCTCAGTAAAAACGGGTACTTTGTTTCACCTGAAGTAAAGGATGGGGCACGCAAGTAGACACAAACTGCACCCCAAGCGAGGGTCCTAACCGCTAAATCCAAAAGGGTAACAAGCCCTTCCTCAGACCAACCATTTCGATACCAATAAAAGTAATTCAATAAACATAAGACAAGACTAAATACAGAAACACCCAAACAACAAATTAGAGTTAGTTTATAGTACAAACTCCGGGTGTTCTTAAACCTTTCCTTTGGACCTTCAGTGTGACCTGCCCTGAATTTCTTGGACAACCATGAGATGGTCAGGACAAACAACAAAACCAGGTGTAATGAACCAGAAAACCCACGTAGGAAAACTGGTTTGAGGAGAAAATCAGTACCCGAGTACAAGAATGAGGAGTAGTAGTGCAAGAACGAGATTGACATACCGTGCTTGGATGAAGGAAGAGGTTCCATTATCCGCTGGGATTTTTGTGGAGGTTTTTCTGTGAGATGGGTGTGCAATACTTCGGTGGATTCTATGTGAAGAGCAACAGATTTTCTCGTGTATATAAGGAAAGAGTTTGCGTGCATGGAGGAAAAGAGTCCAAAATTCAGAGAGAGAGAGAGAGAGAGAGAGAGTCGAGACTGGGAGGTCGTTGCGACGAATGTGCTGAAAAATGACAAACAAAAGGTTGACGTTTTTGCCAGGTAGGGCGTGCTCGAAGGGTGAGAGAGAACGCAGGTGGATCTTTTGTACTGTCTGTGTCTACGATGAACTCAGGATAACGTTCATTCATCTTTATTAGGTTTGTATCTTCCACAGTTCATCTTTTTTTTTTTTTTTTTAAGAATTCAAACTAGAAGTCATCCATGCTCCAACGACTTCAGATAAATATGCATGAATAAAATCTAATGAAATTATTTTTCATTTTAATGGTAGATTGAGTTGTAGTTAACTGCTTTCATCTAACCCAAGGACATGTCATGAGATTGCAATGATGTTTTTAATATTAGCGTAAGGTTTACCCCCTCTGTCTTAGAGGGTCTGAGAATGACAACTAAGAGAATAAGAAACGAAGACTCTATCCAGAACGAATAGACTCATTGGCCCAATCAAGGATAGGCTCCCCCTAGGCGTAATCTGCATGAGGGAGTATACTGCAAAGGGATGGGACTCGTCATCCTAGAGACCCCTTGAACAACGCTCATCCCTTGAGTACATGTCCACGTAAATGGGCAGGAAGTAAGGGGGACCTTCAATCCTCTAGCAATGAGACATCGACGGACCACCAAGGACACTAGCAGGGTAAGGCAAATCAAAAAACCACACAACATTAATGGCACCACTATCCAAACTACATGCCACATCAATGAAGTTGTTGTAGAGGCACGCTGCATTAAATGGCTCTGACAAAAAGAACAATAAAATGACACAAACTCTATGGAGCAGACACAATCTGTCCCCCTAGACTCCTGGTATAAATAGCAACTTACAGGTATGAGAAACTCTCTCTGATTCCTAGACTCTTTCATTATTTACAAACTTTCAAAATACTCTACCAACTTTGGCATCGACGACTCCCCGACATCAAGGCCACCCTCTCCTAGTTTCTTTCTTCGCTATTTTCGCAGGTCTAGTTCTGAAGACTTGAGTTGTTGGATATGTACGATTGTTGTGCCCTTACCACCATGGAGATGTACAATGGAGAAAAGGACCCCCTTGAGTACCTGGAAACTTTCAGGGTTCACATGACATTGCATGGTTTCCCGATGGAGGTGGCATGCAGGGCGTTCTCGTTCACCCTAAAGGGGCCAGCACAAGTATGGTTCCGGTCTCTGGCGCCCAATTCCGTAGACAGTTTTAGCAAGCTGACTCAACAATTTTTGACCTAGTTCATGTCAAGTCGAAAAAGGCGACGCCCAATAATGTACCTCATCACCATCAAGCAAGGAGATGAGGAAAACTTGAAGATGTATCTATCCCGATATAACAAGGAGCGCATGACCACTGATAACCAAGATGAGAAGATAACTTTGGCGACGCTTTTGGGAGGGGTTTGGCCACGATCCTAGTTCATGGCCAAGCTGGCGAGAATGACTCATGTGATGCTACAAGAGTTTATAGACCAGACCAACAACTTCATTAATGCCGGAGACACTCTTTGGGCCCTTACGGAGCTAAGGAAGAAGGAGCTGGAGCGAACGGAGAGGAAGGCAAGGGCTTCAACCTAGGCTAAGGCCCATGAGAAGCCGAAAAAGAGCTCCCACAACAAGAGAAGTGAGGAAGCTCCGACGAGGGAATGGGACCTTGTTTTGATGGACCCGCTTTTAACATCCATAAGGCCGACACCTTCGTCGCCCACGAAGACGATGATCGAGGTATTATTCGCTACTATTGAATATACCACAGGTCCACCTCGCATAACACCGAAGACTGATTCTCCCAACAAGGGAGGAGGGAACATGCAGAATGGACGAGGCATAATGGAAGAAAGCCCTCGGCAACGACTGCCAACAAGAGGGCTGCAGCAAGATCGCCCCAGCTGACCACTACGGGAAGGACTTCCACTTAGGGAAATCCAAACCATAACAGAAGGATTCGTAGGTGGGGGCATTTCCTCCTCAAGCAGATAGGCACATGCTAGGCAGGCTCGGTGCCACGAGGTGTATTAGCAAAGTACCACCCCGCCAAGCACCGAAAGGGCAAGCCGACTCCAGTCATCTCATTTGGAGAGGCTGATGAAGAAAAGGTCATGTACCCCCACGATGATGCGCTGGTGGTGACCATGTTGGTAGCTAACTTCACCACCCAAAGAATCCTTATTGACAACGAGAGCTCCGCGGACATCCTGTTCTAAGAAGCCTTTACCAAGATGGGAATAGACGCTGCCCGGCTACATTCAGCCCTAAGGCTGTTGAAAGGCTTCTCTGGGAATATGGTTCATCCTATGGGAACCATCAAGTTGTCGGTCCTCACGAGCAGCACCCCCTGCACTGCCCAATCATGGTCGACTTCCTAGTGGTGATAACCCTATCATCCTACAACGTTATCATCGAAAGGCTCACCCTCAACGACTTACGAGCAGTCACATTGACCTACCACCTCAAGATGAAATTTTTGACTCCCCATAGAGTGGGAGAAATTCAATGCAAACAGATCCTAGTAAGGGAATGCTACGTCCAGTAACTAAAACAGAAGGATGATGAGGTCACCCCGGATGGCACCTCCAAGAGAGAGTAGGGCATACACCGCTTAAAGAGCCCTGGCAGGCCTTAGTCTACGACTCGCCCTGCCAAGCTCGAGGGGGAGCGAGAAGGTGCATGGTCCCAGAGGCAGAGGCAGAACAGGCAAAAGATCCTCGCCCGAAGGCTCCATCTTCCCTTATTTTGTAATGTGTTATTTAAATACTGTAAATTCTTTTTATTTAATGAAATGCATGATTTTCCAAGACAGTGCACCACAACTACTTTGAACTTTTGTGTTATTGACAAAACACGGACAAGACGATCTCCAATTAACATAATATGCAATCACAAAAATCACCGCCAAATCAATGCTTACCTTCCTTGTGATGTCAAAGGGCGGAAACAGGCTCAATTTTAAACTATCCAAACAGCGTACCTCCCGTGGGATCAATGGGAGAGCTAGGCCTAAGGCCATTCTACCCCTCCCGAGAAGGAAAGTAGGTCCTACCCCTCCGACAACCCAAACAACTTACCCCGACCCCCATCGCAGTGAAAGTGAACCTGCCACATTGTTGTTTGAAAGTTACCTCCCACATAAGGTACCAAAAGGATGAGTACGCCAAAGGCTACTTCATCCTTCCTGCGGTGAATTGCAGGCCAGCCATCGGCGAGCCGAAGACAAAAATTTACCTTCCTTAAGAGCGTCAATGACAGGAGTGAATCTAGTCCCAAACTGCCTGAACAGCGTACCTCCCGCAGAATCAAGAGGAGAGATAGGCCGAAGGCCGCTCTACTCCTCCCGCAATGGAGAGCGGGTCCTCCCCCCCCAACAGCAGTCCCAACAACTTACCTCGTCCTCAACCTCAACGAAGAGTGGGCTTAGCTCCAGCTTAACCCAACACTTACCTTCCTTGTGATATCAACAGGCGAAAGCGGGTCTAGTCTCAAAGTGCCCGAGCATCGTACCTCTTTCAGGATCGAAATGGAGAACTAGGCTCAATGTCGTTCCACTCCTCCCGCGATGGAGAGCGGGTCATGCCTGAACAACTTACCTCAACCCCTATCGTGGCAAAGAGTGGACTAGCTATATCGTTATCTGAACTTACCTCCCCTGCGGGGTACCAAAGGGATGAGTGTAATGTCTAAAGTTGTTTTATCGCTCCCACGGTGGAGTGCGGGCTAGTTCTTAACTGTTTGAATATGTACTTACCTTCTTTGTAAGCGTTAACACGCATGAACGAGTCTAGTTGCAAACTGCCTGAAAACTTACCTCCCTCAGGATTTAAAGGGGTGAGTCACATGAAAGGCTGCTCTACCCCTCTCACTGAGGAGTGTGGGTTCAGTGCCAGCTTGACCCAAATCTTACCTTTCCCTATTATGTCAACGATCGAGAGCGGGTTCAATCTCAAACTGTCCTAACATATTACCTCCTTGCGAGGTAGCAAGGGCGAGTTGTGCTAGAGGCTGCTCGGTCCCTCCCGTAAAGGAGAGCAGGTCCAGCCTTTCAGTTACCAGAATACTTACCCCAACTCTCATCGTAGCAAAATAGTGAACAAGTCTCATAGTTGTCCGAAGAAGTTACCTCCTCAGGGAATCAAAGGGACGGATTTGACTTAAGGCATTCCGATCTCTCCCTGATAAAGTATGGGCCTAGTCTTTCGACTACCCGATGTAAACAAAGTCTCCAAAGGTAAAACGTCGAAGCAATGAGTGCACCACCTCCAAAGCCGAATAGCCTAGTTGATAACAGACTACATGATGTCAATGAGCGGGAGCGGTTTCAGTCCCAAATTGTCCGAACAAATTACTTCTCCGCGGGGTAGCAGGGGCGAGTCGTGCCAGAGGTGACTCACACCCTTCCGTAGAGGAGAGTGGGCCCAGTCTTTCAGTTGACCAACTACTTACCCTGACTCCCATCATAATAAAGAACGAATCGGCCACACAGCCGCTCAAAACAATTGCCTCATTAGGGGTTAAAGGGGAAGGTTGGCCTAAGGAATCCTGACCTCTCCCCGATGGAGAGCGGGCCAGGTCCTTTGGCCGCCTGGTAGAAAGCGGCAAGCAAATCGCGTCATAGGCCAAAGGGTCCAGGTTTGCGAAGTCTAGCTCCTACAAAGCTAAGGATAAAGTTATGATGACATGTCTATCTTTCAATCAAGAATTAAATACACAATGTCAACTAGTGGGAGTGGATCCAGTCTCAAACTGCCCTAATAACCTACCTTCCTGCGGACCAATGAGATGGGTTAAGCCAGAAGCCCATTTCTTAAATATATGAAGTGTTTGCATCATTATTTATTATCTTCAAAGTTTAAGTCAACATGTACATTTTATATAATAAAGTTTATATACTAGCACGTCGTAACTATTTTAAAATAAAAAGAACTTTACAATCTGATTGATCATATTAAAATAAGTCAGTATATAAACTTTATTGTATATAATTTCTTTATCGAGAAAACATCTCTCTTTTGTTTTTGGTATAAATGACGCAAGATTCTTACCCCATCACATAGATGTTACATTCGAACTCTAACTATTTAATAATTATTCTTAATTTACAACATCAACATTTTTATTTGTAATAAAAAAAATCTAATTCCTGTCTCACCCGTCCCCAAGCTGTTTTAAAGACAAGATGATGATAGCGTTGTGATTTGCATGTGTTCATTTCGTTGTGTGCTCAGCAAGCAAATTGACCATTAATCTAGCACCATATTTTTAAAAGGAAACTGTTGGGGATACAAAGAGATCCCACAAATTGACATGGTATTATGCCACGTCAGATTTGTGTTTTCTTGTTTTTAAATTCTGATAATGTCCCACTGCTCTCTCTCTCTCTCTCTCTCTCTCTCTCTCTCTTCTTTTCCCTCTGCCCTACCATTCTTTTCCTTCCTAGACCCTGCACGAAGACTGCGTGTTCTCCGTTGCCCACAACTTGTCATCGACAGCCCTCACTGAGACTTCACGCTCTGACAACCCTCGCCAATGCCAGATATTGCTCTCTCTCCCCTTTTGAGTTGCCCTAACACAGTAACACTTTCAAATTTCTATAGAGTTTTTGAATTTTTGGTGGGTTATGGAGGATAACTCTGCTATGTTATCCCCCCAGGTTGTAGAAAGGCGTCCACTTTGAAGGCCACGTTCAAAAATCTAGATGAATCTCTCAAGGTTTCTTACTTCCATTAATCGGCATCTAGTTTTTTTTTTAATGGGCATCTAGTTTGAAGCTATAACTTCCGTAAATGGGCATCTAGTTTAAAGGCCTTGCTCGTAAATCAGTAGAATGTTGATAGGAAAAAAAAATCAAGAAAGCTAAAAGCAATCGATGTAGATAATTTTGTATATATAGAGTTTTTGGATTTTTCTCGAGTATGCATCATGTGAATTTGAAGGCTCTCTACATATGGAGTTTGCCTAATGTCGAAATGATCTATTACAAGCATCTCAACATTCAATTTTTCTCTTTGCCAGGATCCCACAAATATGGAAGAACTTTTCTGTGAGTTGCTCCAAAAATAGTTGTAGTAAATAGTTTTCCTTTGTGAGTTGCTCCAAAAATAGTTTTGTGTTCCTTTGTAAGTTGCTCCCACAATAGGTATTTGTGTTCCTCTGTGAGTTGTTCTAAAAATTCTTTTTTGAGTTGCTCGACAAAGGAGTTGTAGTAAATACTTTATCTACTCCTTACATATGCTATAGGAAATATTGTATCTGTTCCTTACATATATGCTGCAGTAAAATTGAATTTACAAGTATGCTCCTTACATATATATGATCCTTACTATATATGCTACAATAAAATTGAATTCACAAGTTTACTGCAATAAATACTATATCTACTCCTTACATGTGCAAAACTACAACCTAGCCAACAACTTTGTTACATATGCTCCTTACTTCCACTTACATCTGCTCTTTACATATCTTCAAGAATGCCAACAGAGAGCCATGAAGGCCTAACACATGTAACACTTTTAACATAACCATGCAAATAGCTAGATCAATTTATGGTAAAGGATGGGTATCAAACAATTTATTTCTTTAATGAAGTAAATTTATTGTGGTATTATTTTGCAGTCCAAAAATTATTGCCAGTTTTTCAGATGAGTTGATTCTGAGATACCCGATTATGCAAAAATGTTGACTAAGAGTCTTCAAGAAAAGAATGAGTAGCTAGCCTTTACTACCAACCATATAATATACTAATTGAGCAGAAGTTGGTGATCACAAAGCTGAAATGGAAATCAAGGTAATTAAACAAAAGTTAGAGATTATAAAGTATAGGATAGGCCTTCTGTTATCGTGGATATTTTTTTAGTGTATTAGTTGTACACCTTATACTTTGAGTTGTAATGAATAAAGTTGCTGATATTGTACTTTGCTGTCAAGTATATAAGACATAATTGTAGCTGCGTAAGTTGTACAAGAATTCCTATTGCTTAAATAGAAATGAGATTTTGTACTATGGAAGTTGTCCACTATTGCTGAACATATTTTCTTGTTTTCATGAACAACAAAAAAAGGTATTTAAATACCAAAGAAGTTGTATACTATTGCTAAATATATTTCCTTGTTTTTGTGTACAATATCAAATTGTGGAATGCCAATAATGCCAAGACAAAAAATTACATTCAAACCCCAAAGTTACATTCAAATCCCAAAATTACAATCCAAACCAATAATTAATTAAAACCCCATCATGGTTGGGTAAGTATACTATCTTGACTCCCTACTCCAGCATGTATGTCCTTCACCTGCAAATCACCAAAAAAAAGGTTGGTGGAGTGTTAGAAGCTTGGCCATGACAAAGTATAAAACGTTTGTTGGTTGTACAGTTTTACAATACCTCATTTATCTTGTTTCTTTTTTTACTTTTTCAGCATTATCTCCACTGTAGAGGCTCGTCGTTTGGATGAGGCCTACCCTTACTTTTAATACTAGCAGAACTACGAACCCTGGGATTTTGTTGTTTGGTTTCACTTGGGCCGTCATGACACACAACATACTGACTCCTTGTACTATTCTGACTCAACTCTTCCTCCTTAAACTTGCACATATGATTCTTTCACTTTATATAGATCTCATGATTAATTGAAGCAATTAAAGCTATTTCACAATGATCGTTACACAAATCATTAAACCTTTGTACTTCATGATTGTCGTCGAGGTCATCATAGCTACTTTGTATCATTGTGTACTTTCTTTTCCAATCCTTTCTCCAACAATCAAGAACATACTTGGATGGCAACTGCACGACTTTCTTCCATATAGTGAGGACAATGAGGGCATGTCCACTTAAAATTTCTCTAAACTCGAATAGTCTACTGGTGCACATCACTTCACATTCATCGTCATTGAAATATACACGGTATTTGACATCTTTTACAATATCATCATATATGCTCAAGTGGTCAACAATTTCGTACGTCGATATTGCGCCTTCAATTTTTTTAGGGAAGACAATTGATTCATAATCTCCCTAAGCTCTATTTGTACCTCTTTAAACTTGGCATTCGTGTATACCTCTTGAAGTTTCTTCTCAATTGCATGGATCATAATAAAAGAGATCTTTTGTTAGAATGAACCAAAATCAACTATCTTCACATTCTCGACCATCCTAGCCAAAGTGTTATCGTAGTCCCCGGTAAACTTTTTCAATAGTGTGGTAGCATCTACATAGCCATCAAAAAATGAGTTCATACTCTCACTACGCTGGGTTGTGGACATTCTAACCCAAAACGTACTTCTCACATATGCAGATACCTATTGATGCCACTCCTCGTACAACTTATTCAACCAAACATTGTCTGTTAAACCATTGCTTTAAACGATGTTGTGCCACCTTTCTTCAAATTCTTCAAAACTCAAAGAGTCATATATACAATTTAATAAAGGGCCTTTAAAGTTGTCATATTGTGAATAAGATCCCAGCTTGTGAGATAATTTGCATAAAATATGCTATAAACAAAATATATGCTTGGCCCTTGGAAAAAACTATTGCAATTGCCGCTTGCATTAACCTATCTTGGTAGGTTATAATCGCATTAAGAACTTGTCCTGACATACACCTCAACCATGAGTCGAACAACCACACAAATGTATCTGTGTCCTTATTTGATATAAGGCCACATCCAAAAAGTATCGATTGGCCATGGTGGTTGACTCCCACAAAAGGGATAAATGACAATTTATATTTATTTATCAAATACGTTGTGTGAAATGTTATTACATATCCAAATGACTTATATGTCGCCCTACTTCGGACATCTGCCCAAAACACATTTATCAACCTCCCTTCTTCATCTAGATCGATCGCATAGAAAAAATTATTATTTTTCTCTTGCTGCTGCACCAAATAATTCTGAAATGACTCTACGTCTCCTTCACAGAACAACTCATTACGAACTCTATTGATATGATTCATACACTCTTTCTCTCCAAAAGTGAGATTCTCATATCCACCCACTTCAACAACCATAGTTTTGTAATTTTTAGTCGGACGGATTCCAGCTTTATCCATCATGTCAATTATTTTCTTCGACCAACTTAATAATTTTTTTTATGACAAACAATATGTCTTGACTTACTCGGGCTCACAGCATAATTGTGTTCGAGGAAGACATTGGATAATTGATACCTTTCATCATCTATTTGTTTTGTATTAATCTTAGCCTTGCAATCTGTCCCTCCTACCGGTTTTGATTGATCAATTTTTGATAACTTGCTTCTTGGCTTGTGATGGCGACTGCATGCTATGGTCAAGTATTTTACCTCTCCATAATTCTCAATAGTCGATATTATTTTCAACACTCCAAAGCCCTCATGTTTAGTATACTTCGTATAATATTCAATAACATCTGCTTGAGTCCCAAATACCATATCAACTTTTGATTCTTCAACCTTTTGATTCTTGCTATACAGAGATCCAACTTGTTCTTGTTAGTCTACATTAACCAAAACATAAAATACCATGATATAGTTAAAATCCATTAAAATAGTAGAAAACAATCTATATTTAAAAGAGTCCATAAAACAATATCATTAAAATGAGTAGAATATAACAGTCTAACCTCTTGGAGTGTCAGGATCATCATTGTCATGTTCTTTTTCAAAAAATATCAATAGACTCGTTCCATCTTAATTATAGCTATATAAATATATATATCTCTATATATAAAAAGTATGTATGTAACGAAAAATTGTTGATTTAACAGAATTTTATTATTCTCTATTAAAGTTAACGCGATTTGTCCGTTAAAAGCAATCTGTCAGCCATCATAAAAGCAATCTCAATTAAAAAAATAAATTAAGAGTACACGTGGCATGACTGTTAACATCTTTCGTTCTTTTACTTATAAAGCAAATAACAGTATATGTTTACTTCCTGTTGCATTTACTTTTTGCTTTTTTCGAGAAGAGTCAGTCACATCTTTTGATTTTTTTCCGTCTTTTTCTCTAAGTTAGATTTTCTTTTTTTCTTTTAAGTGCTGAATCAAATTGATTTTTTTTAATCATATTAAAATATTTTTATAAATATATAAAAAAGTCATTATATTAATAATAACTTTCTTAATTATTAATTATTTAATAAAGAAATTTTAAAATACATTAAATATCAAAATTGAAGATAACATTTCTCTTCTTTTTTTTTCTTGAAATTTCTTTTACTTTTCTGGAGAAGAGCGAGCCGCATCTTTCATCCTTTTTGCATTTTCTTGTATATTATATGAGCGGTGCTACTCCCACCGCTGGGAGCCACCGCTCTCTCTACCGTTAGTGTAGATTAGTGTGTTTAATTTTTTTGTATTTTTTTACATCTATTTTTTTAATATATTTAAATATTTTTTTTAAAAATAAAAAAATTCATAATATTATTAAAAAAAACTTACTTAATCATTAAGTAAAAAATAATAATAAAAAAAAATTAAAAAATCAGAGCGGTAAGAACCAGTGATAAGAGTAACATTTTTCATATTATATATATATTATATGGTATCAGGATGAGGGTAACACTATTTGCACCCCGATATATATTAGGATTATATATAGAATGGTAAAAAGTAAGAGATAAAAGCTAAAATATTATCGAAAAATATTTTATAATGAGGTAATTGATATGATAAGTATAATAAATGATGACAAGTTGCAGGCCGTCAATCAAAGGTATTGAGCTGCCAATCAAACTTGTGAGGGAGAACTTTATTGCACGAAGGTGAAGTGAAGTCTTGACTATCCAACTATTCTTGACTACATGAGCACTATCTAATCTTTTACATATCAGTGGACGCGTACGCATAAATCAGTGTATCGTCGTCGGCAATGGATTGAAGATTGCGAATCTCAAACTCATTTTAATTTATTTTATTTAATTATTATATTTCTTAAAATTTTAACATAAAATATAATAAATAATTTAATTTTTCAAAATTTTAAAATATTAATATTATTAAAAAATAATATTTTATTTATCTTTTCTTTCAATTCAACCTCGAAACAAACGTTAATTTGCTTTGTTTATTGTGAAGCGGGATTGTTGTACCTATGGCTAGGCAATCGATTTCCGCTTTTTCTTAGAGTATTGGCATTGACTTGGTCAAATGCATCTTTAAACTTTAATCAATATCACACTTTTTTACATTTATCTATTTTATGTACATTCAATTTCTACATTGGATTAGCCATTTACTCTCTCTATAATAATAAAATATTATTAAATTAATAATTTTTTTATTTAATTTATTTGTATCACATTTTATAATTCTACCAATTGAATATTAATAATAATTATATTATAATTAAATTAATATTAAAAAATTTATATTTTTAAAAGTCATTTAATGTTAATAATAAAAAATATTGATTAAACTCATTTAAATTTCTATCTAAATTTCTTAATTACAAATCAAATAGTATTTTTATTGGAGTGAGAAACTAATATTTTAATATTTTCTTGAAGTGAGAAATTAATATTTTAATGTTTGGTGAATCAATAGTGATTCTCTATCTTTGTCTAATCACTGTAGCAAAAGTCCATTTTATTTTAGACTTGGCCAATCCAATGTGGAGTGTTTTTTACATCAATCATCTAAATTTTAACTAATTTTTCTATTTGACCAAGCCAATGTGGATGCCCTTACGGAAAGCAACTTCAAAATCTATCGACTATTTATATACAGTAATCACCTAAAAGTAACAGTACTTTAATATGTAATATTTGTTTTCCCTACAAATTAAATAACATGTTGGGTTTTTTTCAACCTCTTAATCAATCTCGATTTATTTTATTACATGTCATGTGTTAGTTTTAATAAATGAACTAAATATAAATATAATGAAAATTTCGTTTATATATATTATAAAGGCCAAGGTCTTAAAATTTTAATTTATAATTGATATCTAATTTAATTTAGAATTTAACAATATTAAATTAAAATTAATATATTTAATGCATTTACAGTCCTAGGACATATGTTGAACTGGACGATAATACTAGAAAGTTAACTGCTATTATGTTTCATGAAGAGAAGAGGCATTTGGTTGTTCAGTAGTTAAGTTAATGGAACATACCGGAAAAGTATCTTTTAAAATTTTTATTCAAATTTTTATTTTGTAGGAATCTTGAACATATATTAAAAGCGTTGTGGAGAAATTATCAAAATTTTTTTGAAAGATTCAAATTTATGCAAATCCAGATAAACTGAAAAAGAAAAAACATAGGCATTTTAATGTCATCTCTATTGAGGCAATAAAAGATGAGGAAAATACTGGATCGTCATCCTAAAATCAAAATTATCTCAAACAACTTTCATAAGACTATGTGCGATGTTTATTTATAGGATCATGTTATAACTTCTATTAATGCTCTTCTTTTATAATATATCACAGTGTGTAATTATTTAAAAATTACATCACATTACATCGTTATTTAGTTAACCGAAAACATTACATCCTTATTAATAAAAAATTAGCTCTTAATAAAAATGCTGGATCATCATCCTAAAATCAAAATTATCTCAAACAAATTTCATAAGACTATGAGAAATGTTTATTTATGGGACCATGTTATTTATAGTTTCTATTAATGTTCTTTCTTTATAATATATCACAACGTGTAATTATAGATGTGCAAACATTATCTTATTTTGTGTCGATATTGAAGGTATTGATATATATCTACTGTATCAAAAAGTATTTTTTAGTATTTGGAGCCCAGTTGGGATCTTTACTACAAACTTGTCACTATCTAAATGCAACTTCTATTTTTCCATAAAAAAAAAAGGTTCTTTTAATTATTTATAAATTACAGTGACATATTATTATCTAAATAATTATTTCTATATCACAGTGTGTAATTATTTATAAATTACATAAACATTACATCGTTATTTAATTAACTAAAAATATTACGTCCTTATTAATAAAATATTAATTCTTAAAATAAATAAATAAATAAAAATTAAGCAAACGTGCATTCTACATTACTTTCACCTACTATATATATAAACAACTATATTTTGGGTGGCTCCAAAACAAAACAATACTTTGGACGTGGCTTCCAAATAAAAACAATATATAAATAACTATGGCTCCCAAAACTAGTTTTACACACAAGAATCCCGCTAGTTTTTTTTCTATGCTTGACTTGGAATCCAAAAATCAGTTATACCACTTTTGGGTTTCAGATCAAACACACAATCAACCCAATCAAAATATTTGGTTTCTATTTTATGCGTGACAACAATACTTAATTACTTGAGATCTTTTCTAGTTGACTCATACTAATGCTCTGCCAAAAGGTACAAGTTTTGAGGTTAATGTGTTATCTAGTTCAAAAGGAAGAAACAAATTGCTCCAAATTATGGTTGTTGTATTAAAAATTAGGAAATTTTGTTGAATCTTTAATTACAGATATCAAAGTGTAATATCAAAGATGTTAAAAAAAAACCCATGTGTGTAAAATGCATAAATATCCAAAGCCATGTGCGCGAAATGCATATACACCCAAGAGAGCAAGCCATGAGCGTTAAAAAAAGCCTCGTGTCTACCTGCCGGCAAGGATGTCGAAAATTGTGACTTCCGGCGACAACGTTAGGGACGAAGCCAAATACAAATAGACCTACAAATAAAAAAAGAGATAATAAATGGTAAGAGTGAAAAAATTAATAAATGTTTTTAACCTTTATTTAAAAACATTTATTTAATAAATATTTTTTTGACCTTTATTTAATAAATATCTCTCGAGTCTCGGGAAAAATAACCACTTTAAATTAATAAGTTTTATTTTTTATTTTTGGGTGGGTTAAATAGCACTTGAATATTGTGAAAAAATTGATATAAAGTATAAATTGAGGCGGTGGAAAATGGACTTTCCCCCGTCCCCGGGGGGGGGGGG
>QEOT01121915.1:5200-19139 GCA_003123785.1 Pterocarya stenoptera | reverse complement strand
TGGATGGTGAGAAAGTGATAGAAACTTGGAGGAAAAGGTGGTGACCGAAACTCACAAGAGAAATACACAAAATGGCCAAAGGTCCTAAGGTTTTTGGCTCCTTCCCTTTTATAGACACTCAAAAAGCTTTTTACATGAGCCAAGCTCATGCATGGATGCCAAGTGGCATGTAACCCTATGACCCATTCCTCTAGCTCATCATTTGATGGTGCTGGGAACCAAAACCACCATTTTTTTTTTACATGTGGCGCCTCCTTCTTCCAAAACTGAAACTCACTTCCCATTTTTCCCTCCATTTCATGTCTTAGTACAATGTATCTAGTGGCTATAAGGTCTCTTATCAAACTCAAGTCTTCCTCAATCTCTTACATATGTGCATGAGTTCCAAGTGGTATGTGAGGAGTGTGTGTGCATGGGCTGTTGAACCCTTCTCTTCCCTAAGAGATCTTATTTTCACCATACTTTTGGACAAACATGTGATTGGTTCCTTCTAGCACAAAGAACCATGCCCTAGCCTTCCACCTCAAGATGTCTTACACAAAATATTCTTCTAGAAGCCCTAGGCTTGTAAGGCCTTTCTTCCAACCTGATATTGCTCTCTCTCAAGACATCTTTTTACCTACCTTTATGCATGTATGACACATGGCAAAAAGCAACATTTCTTTCTCCTTTGTTGCCTTCCATGGCTTTTTTGCCTTCCCTAGGTTCCATTTTTCCATAACCTAATCATTCCCTTATAGAATCTCTCCATAGTGACGTGTGTCAAAAAGTTTCTTCCCACAAGCAAAAATCTTCATGCATGCGTGACACATGGCAAGAAAGTGATTGATCTCCTATGGTAGGCATGTAAGCCAAACCCTAGCTCCTTTTTACCTCTCTTCCCTTATTTCCATATAGATTCATCAAGTCCTATACATAGCTTGATTGGATGACAAGTGGCATACATAAATCTTGAGTTGGGCGTGAGCCATAATTTCATTGGGTTTCAAAACCCTAATTTCCTACAAGGGCTGAAACTCTCATGGGCTCATGAAAAAAAAAAATTACTCAAAAGTCTAGAAAGTTTTGGTGGTCACATCGGCCAAGCATACAAATTATTCAATTTCAAGCACTTCCAAGGGAAAAAATGACAAATGGGGTGGTGTGTGGAGGTGAGGTAAAAAGGTGCAATAAATTCATGAAGAACAAGGGCTCTCGGTTTGGACAAAACTTCAATTCCGAGGTGAAATAGTTGGGTTTTTGACTTTTGTTTCTTGGAACCATTTAACCCCTTGCTAGGTATTATTCTTAGGTGATATGATGAGGTATGATTGTACATAAATACCTTTGAAAACATGAGGAAGAGGCATAGGTTTGGGGCTGGTTTGTTGAAGGGTCCCTTGGTTAGCTTCAAAGGAGTCGATTGGTCATTTGTGGTGGCAATGACATGTCTTTGACTGAAGTGACATGGGTTGGGTTAATTCTAACCTTCAAGAGTTGTCTAAGAGTGATTCAAAACAATTATAAAATCCAAACATTTCAGATCATAAATGTGAAGAAAAAATAATTTAAAGAAAACTATGTAGAATTCATGGTGTGGGTTACTATTCATATGTGAGATGAGTAGTGCTTCTTAACTCAAATTAGAAGATTAACGATAATTGAGAGGCAACCCTAGGGGTGTGTGGTTCATCTTGGGTTTAAGAGAAACCCATGGTATGGTGTATGTGAGCTCCAATTGGAATAATGAAATAAAAGACAAGTATTTGGGCTTCAAGGGTTGGGCTTTTGTTGGGCCAAATGTGCGAGCCTTGGTTGTGGGGTTTGGAGTGGGTTATTATATGGACCTTATGTCCAGATTTGTGAGGCCTATCCATAGACTTAAATGCCTACTAGATTGGGTCCCAATCTTAAGTCGTCCATAGTTTGAGCCAAAGGCCTTCACTCTTACTAAGTTAGACCCAATGGTTTTGGGTCCTTTACATTGGGCCTATTTTCTAGTGTCCTCCAAAAAAGGTTTAAAACTTTATATCTCCCAAGTTGGGTTTAAGGATTTTTAACATCTAATCCTTAACCCATCACATCCTTAGAGAATTAGGGCCTTAAAGTTTTATGTCCATCAAGTAGGGCCTAAAGTCTTATGTCCATCAAATAAGGCCTAAAGTCTTATGTCTCTCCTAAGCCTTTATACCCAAAAAGCTTGGGCCCTTAATAAACCAGTCTTGGGCCTTCTCTATATCCATCCAATATTTAACCCATTTGCCTAGCCCATCAATCAGCCATGTGGCATTCTTCCATTAGTCTCTTGGCATTTATCCTCAAAATTAAAAAAATACTAAAAATTCTCCAAAATAATATTACTAAACCAATCAAGCTCCAAAATTTTCATTTTCCTTAAAATCAATATTGCACTAGAATCTTTTAGAAATTCTACTAAACTCAAAGCATACGGCCCTTTTGCCAACTCAAGTATAAAAAATTATTCTTATTCTCAAATAACCCAATTCCTAATTAAGTAGGATTAAGACTACTAAGGTCAAGACCTAAGGAGTTTGTTAGGTGGGCTGTTAAATCCTCCCCGCTTAAAAAAAGATTTCATCCTTGAAATCAGGGTCTAAGTTAGTGAATAAATAACTAAAGCATATATACACCAATACTATGTACGTACTTACCAGAGACATCATCCAACAACTCCTCCTAAGTATGGTAGAAGAACTTATCTTCCTTCGAGCCAGAGTATGCATTGACTTGCTCTTCCATCTCCCTCCAATGTTCAGTTGATGTGTCTTCTATTTCTAAAGTTCCCTTTTCGCGAAATCGTATGCGGTGCATGGAAGAGTTTGACAATTCTGAGGCATTGGTGGAACAGAGAGTGGGATAAAGCGGCTCTTGGTTTTCCTAGAGTAGCTTGGTCACTTGACTAGATTCTCGTCGATCGTGCAAGGTGTGGTTGTTTGGGTTATTTCTCTCCTCTTGGCATTTTAGCCAGGGGCCAGGCCTCACTAGTCCAATTGGTAGGGTCTAGTGGTGGTTGGTGCTTCTCATTTGATAATACTCGTCTGGTACTAATATTGCGCTTCCCTTCATGACCTAATACGTGCATCCTAGGATATTCCAACTTTTCTCTTTGAGTCCAATAAGAGGCAACTATATAACCCAACCTCATCCTCCTGCGCTCTTCTCTCTAGTGGCTTCTTCAATGTCGTGATTCCACCAAAGCACTATTACCAGAGAAATTTTCGATTCATTATTTGCACAAGAATTTCCTCATATGACAAGTTGGGTTGTAATGAAATATCCTCTAGATCTTCAGGGTGAAAACTTATAGTGGCTAACTCTAAGTCATAGATGGGGTAATTCTGCTCGTGGTTCTTAAGTTGTCGGGGAGCATAAGCGACAACACTTTTTTCTTGGAAAGGGAGGTGAGAGATATTGATAATTCAAAGAAACCTTCTACAAACCTTTGGTAATAACCGCAAGAAACTTCAGTCCTCATGTATATTGGTAGGACACTACCAATTCATTGCCTCTTCAATCTTACTACGATCAACCGCTACTCTTTTAATCGAAATCACATGCCCTAAAAACTTTACTTCCAAAATTCACACTTGTTGAACTTGGCATACGACCTATGTTCCTTCCAATCTTTCTAGCACTAGGCTAAGATGTTGCTTATGTTCCTCTATCTGAACCTTTAACTCCTTTAACTCTAATGGGGCCATACTGTAACACCCGGGCCCAGCCGGAGTCTACTTTGTAAATATTTTTGGACTTATGCATATGAAAATCCCAATTGAGTGTTCGAGTATTTTTTTTTTTTTTTGGAATAGACTACGGGCCTAAAATCTTTGTTTTGGCAAAATATGATTTTTCTTTGGGTTTGATAATTAGGTTAAAAACCTTTTTATGGGTTGAGAAAAATTTTGGACAAGTTGGACAACGTTTTTAGAGGTTGAGTCGAGGCTCATAACTCAGGGAAAAAAAAAGCCTGAACCTTGTATGCCCTGAAATCCAATCCTAAGAGAACCAACCAACGTTCAACTATATTTTTTTTTCACCCCCACCATGCACGTCTCCCTCCCACTACTTTCACGACAACAGTCCCTATATATATAGAACACGTACACGTTAGACCCATACTAATCATCTTCTCCAAATTAGGGTTGCCACTCAGGATATCCCTCCCACAGAGCCCCTCACGGCCTCCCCTTGCCGCACAAATAGCAGGCTACAAGAAGATTCAAGTCGTTCCACCTTGAAGATAAGCAAGCATCTCGGCAAGCTGCATGTTTCACACCCAAACCATAAGCCAACCACCGTGAGACCAAGCACCAAACCGAAACTAAGTCATGTCTCAACCACCGTAACCTCCACACTCATTCATCATTGCAAGGAATCGAAAAGTAAAAAGGTCTAGTCTATGAAGCAAATCATGTCACGTCTCGCGACGTCGCTACACCAAACCACCACTGGTAGCCCACGTTGCGATAGGAATTGCCCAAAGCCACGACAAACGTGCAAACCACCAGGATAGCTTGTGACGCGCCCAACCTCTGCTTGGGATGAAACATAGACTTAGAGCATTGGGATATGTAATAAAAGGTTACATATCCCCGTACATGACAGTTAATATGCAATGCATCCTAGTATGCAACTGACAGTGTGCAATAATTGCAGCAAAAATCAAGATGAAAGCATAATTTATGCCAGAATAACTAAAAACATCCCAATTTCATTAGTAATCATCTAGTTTAAAATACCAATATAGCATAGACTTAGTACAACTAAGAGTTAAAGTCAAATTATTCTCTTCATACGATCTAAAGCATGAAGGACTTGGGCTATAAATATCAAGATTAAATCCAATTAGTCGGATTCAGTGCTGCATATAGCTTGTTCTCCTCAAGACCTGACACAACGTCTACCATTCCGAGTAGAATGATAGTGGTCTCACAAGAGGTGAGATTTACTCGAAATCTCAATAAGTTAACAACCAATGTGCACAAAGATAAGTTAAGCATGAAGAATGATAAATACGCAATGCATGAAATGCAGAAAAATCAGTATGAATGTCTCCCATCCAGATTCCTTAACATTTTTAAAGAAATGGAGACACATGTTTTCATTCAATGATCATTTTTTACTTCCATTTTTGAAAACATAACTTCATCATAAACTTTCATCATTATTACAATTCATAATTAACATTATAATGTGTGGTAAGATCATAATTCCCCATATGCACTGTGAGTACCTGCCAATTACTGTAGTACAATTCACGTTGAAACACGTTGTCTATAGACTCGTTCTCAATGCATTGGTAAATATAACATAACATAATAACGTGTATACTGACTAGCATTAGGTGTCATAACATTTTGATTTCGCTTCGGCAATCTTTAAAAAGAACCCATTTGAAACTTGTTGACTGTTCTTCATCAACCCATGGGTTACGACTCCATTCTTAAACACTCTAGAGTGGACCAAGGAGTTATATTAGGATAATTCCTCATCCTAGCCTTTGGAGTCGTGACAAAAATTATTTTCATGCTATGCTTGAAAATTTTTTCATGACATGTGCATATGTGGTATGCTTTCATGTAAAAATGGCATTTATAGATGCAATATGTAAAAATGGTGAAAAATATCACATGTCATGTAAGTATGCACTCAATGTATTATATAACATGATATTTTATGCTCAAAATGATAATTGAAATATGAATGAATCATTTATCAATAATTCATAAATAATCTATCAAAGTGTAAGTTAGAGGGACCAACTTACAAACTTCTTGAGTAATTCGAAAAAATGTCGTAGCTACTGAAATCAAGTGCGAGCTAGTTAAGATTAATACTTCTATAGTTGAGGTTCAAAATTAAAGGTTTCAAAAATGTATATTTACAAAAATAACCCTAGACTTTCAAAAATTGCTGTCAAGACCCTAAATTTTTACTAATTGCAAACGAACTCCAAATTTAACCAAAATTCGTGAAGTTCATATTTTTAGCATTCTAAAACCATCTATACCCTTAGATTTTCAAAAATTAAGGTGAAAATTTTCCAAACAATCTCAACCCGTGGCATGCACTTTAGTTGATGCCTAAGTGTGTTTTCAACTATTGATCCTTATGAATGCATGCATATGATATTTTATTTAATCACAAATGATCACTAACATCTTTAATGACATAATGAATGCTAATTATTGGATAATAAAGTTCATCTCAACATTTAATCATGACTAAGATAACCTTAATTTCCAATTTATTCAAAACCGATTCATACTTGATAATTAAAACAAGATAGATTTAAAACCTATCATAACATGATTTTAATCACAAATAAAACATTCCATAATCATTCTAAGACAATAATAAATCATATCAAATAATGCTTTAGACATTCTATAGCTAAATTTTCGCTTAAAAACATTTAAACATTCAAACCATCCTTTAAATGACTCGATTTTGAACTAAGTATGATAATTTTCTCAAAACTCTTCCAAGTTTCGTACCAACACTTAGAAATAAATATTGACATGCTATCTAAGATTAAGAGCAAGAAACCTTACAAATTTCGTGGCCTTCCAAGCACGCAAGACAACCTTGCTTAAGAATAGTCAAGAACTCACCAAAACTCACTCGATTTCACTCTTTTAATCTCTAAGGGGGAGAAGTGCTCTCAAGACTCAAGAGGAAGCTTGGAGCTAAGGTGTGGAGGAAGTGAGGGAGGTATTTTTAAGGTTCAAGAGGGGTGGAGATGTTGGCTTGGATGCTTGGTGATTGGGTGAAGTGGGCAGTGCACCAGTCTGGAAGTCTTCCAGCTTGCTTCCATGGGCTTATGTCACTTTGTGCAGGGGGAATAGTGGCCTGAAACTACCATGATTGCGTCCTAACTGTAGCTACATTGGTCATGTAGAGGCTTCTAGGTCATTTGGCATGATTCAGATGAAAAAATGTCACTTAAACCACCATTGCAAACTGGCGGGTTTAGGTGCAGTGTTAAATTCCAACCCAACCAATTTTATCCAAGGCTTAAACTGGATTTGAAGGGATCTCATGAGATGTTTAAGGATCATATTACCCTTGAGGTCAAGCCCCAAAAATATCAGACCTAAGGGCAAAACAGTCCAAGTATTCAAAGAACAATACATATAGCCGATTGATGCAAAGTTTGGGATTTGATATGTCATTTTCCTTAATGACATGTGAGGAGGTTTAGCTAGGATATTAGTAAGGTTTAATTATGATAAAATGAAATAATCAATAAGAAAAATTCAAATTAGAAGGTTAAGAAAAGATTAAACGAAATTAAGTTTCAAAATATAGCTTAAAGTTCACTAACCTCAAGTATGATGGTTAATGGTCTTAGCTAACTTTCAAAACTTAATTTGGGTACTTAAGGTATGAATTGGCCTAATTGGACCATGGGTCCATTCTACACCAAGTTTGGCCCAAAGGCCTTATGCCTTCCTTAAGCTTGGGCCAAGGCTAGCTACCAAGTCTTGAATTCCCTATGGGCTTTGTTCAAGGCTTCTTGGGCTAGGCCCATGAATGCTCTAAGATCCTACAAGCCTCACTAAATTCATGAATGGGATTTCTTCTCTAATCCTTAGCTTAATGGTACTAAGTGCCAAGATTAAGGCTAACATCACTATCAACCTTAATGCAAGTAATAATCCAAAATTAAAAGCCTAATCTAGAATGCTTAAGGATTAATCTAATGGTTAATTAAGCGAGGTGTTACATAGCCGCCCAACAAACCACCACCACCACCACCCTTGCCCTTCACAACACCCTACATGTTAGAAAACACCACTCTCAACCTCCTGAAAGGCCCCTATTTTTGCACCAAAAAACAGAGTATCATCCCTACTTGAACACACACAGTCCAATGCCCTCTCAACCACCGTGATCCTCCAACGTTCAACCTCTCTGAGTGCCACCCCCCCACATTGCCCTGCTGCTACCGCTGCTCCTCTGTGTCGCTGTCGGCTTCCTGTAACTCTCTCGGTCCCCGTCTGCTTTCTTGACAGAAGCTCTTTCTCTCTCTCCCTCTCTCTCTCTCTCTCTCTCTCTCCGTTCTTCCTCTCTCATCACCCTCACTCTCTCTTATCAATTTTTCACACCCTTCCATGGTGCCCTACCACCGCTCCCAGCCACCTTGTCGCCTTTGCATTGCAGCCTCTCGCTCTCTCTCGGTAAAAATAGTTGTCCTCCTAACGTCAAGCTCTTCTCTGATTTTATTCTTTCTCCATAAATGTATGTTGCTTTATAAAAATTATTTGGGTTGGGTTTACTTAGATCATGGGCTGTTTTGCGTACTGGTTTCTTTTAAGGGTGGGCTATGTTAAATTATTACGAAGTTAAACCTATATGTTATTGGGTTGGATGGATTTAAATTATTTTGGACCGGATAATATTTTTATTACGGCGATTGTTTCATTATTTAAGTGGGTTGGGTTTGATTTCTTAAATAGGACTAGTGATTGATTTTAAATAAGGTCAAGTAAATTAAGTGGATATTGATGGATTTGGAAAAAGGATGGTATTTTAGGATTATGAGAATTTTAGGTATTGAGGAATTAAATAGGTTAATTTTTAGCATTTCAGGTTTAAATATCAAGATGATTATGTTTATATTTAAGGCTTTTAGAAATTGTGAGTGTTAGGGAATATGCCCTTTGAAGTTTGTATTGTTAGATTTTGTGGATTTTAAGAAATCATTTCTTTCAAAATCTAAGTTTTACATTCTATAGATATTTTTTAGAGAACAATTTTTTTAAGATTTCAGATTTCGATCCTCCAGAATTTAATAATGAGTTGGAAGAAATTTCAGGCTTTAGACTTGGCAGACTCTAAGCTTTGATGATTTTCAGATTTAAGGTACTAAACTCTGTAAAATGTTTGGGGCAATCGATCATTATTCTAGTTTGAGGTTATAGTCCTAACAGGTTTTAAAGCAATAATTTCCAGATTTAAGGTTATTATTGCCGTTGAGAATGAAAGAGAGTATTTAAGAGTATAAATGATTGTGCATGGATTTGGGAGACAAGAAAGTGAGTTGCTACCAAAGTGTGGTAAGAGTCATCTTCATAGGCACTAAAATAGATTACACTCCTAGTTTTAAACATTCTTGGCAAAATCATCCGAGTGCGCAACAGAAGTGTGGTTTCAGTAATATGATGTTGATTATGCCCAAAGCATAATGTGGTAGTTGTAGCAAAGTTTTGGGGTGTTGATTCCATAGAGAGATAAATTAAAAGAATAGTAGAAGAAATAAAGAAACTAAGGAAAAATATCAAATGATTAATAGAGAACAAATATTAATTTTAAATGAAAATTAAAGTGAAGCAAAGTGATTAACGGAAAAAGTATTCAATTTGACAAATAGTAGAGCGTCAGGAATCTCTTGCACAAATCCGGTATTTTAATTATTCTTAATTCATTGGATAACTCAATTGGAAACTCAATTCTTAAAATTTCCAATCGGAAAATATAGATTTATAAACCAAGATTAAACCAAATATAACCCTTTGAAAAATCATTCACTACTTTTAAAATACGTAAATTATTATCACTATTGAGAAAATCCTACGACGACAATATACTTTGGGAGCGATATTGCAGTAAAGAATTAAATCATAATAGATAAATAATTGATCCAAACATAATCAAAGAACTAATCCATTCAATAGAAAAAACATGACTGAATCCATAAACAGAATAAATTCTATGATTATTCGGAGAAGAGAACATCAACGATGAATTGAGAATGATAATACAAAAGAGTTTTAATAATTGAAAATCAAATACATAAATAAAAAATAAATTACAAATACCATCTAATGTATAAGTTCATCCGTAGCCTTACTTGAGAATTTAGTTATCCATAAATATAATGGACAACAAAAATCTCAAGAGAAAGGTAAAGCAAACGTCGGCCATGACAATTAAATTCTTTCCTCTTCTCTTTGTTTTCAGCCTCCTCATGATATCCTTATATAGGGTAGGAAAGAAACCCTAATATCTTCACGATTCCCGCCTAGAAAAATCGCCTAAATGTTAAGACTTATCTTGGAAGCCACGTATGTACTTCAGAAATTTGAATTTGAAAATTCTTATTAGAGACAAAATCATAGCTCTTTAAGTTATCTTTCTAACGCATCTGGATTTATATCAATCCGATATGTGATAGAAAGTTACGTTCAAAATACTAAAGTATATCAAGACTGTCTCTTAGAGCATGTTGGACTCTGACTATTTCTCTTAATCTGAATTACTCTTAAACCCCATCATTATCCTTATTTGAAGAGTTTTACACTCATTGAAAGTTTTTAGGTTGTTCCAACTCTTGCCCATTTGAAAGTCATTTGAATTTGACTGGGTTTTGACTTACTCTTTTATAATCCCTGAAATTAAACATAAAAATCTGCTTAGGAGTATCTCAAAGTAAATAGAAACTTAATTCAAGAATACACATTAATTCATATTTTAGCGTTATAGACCAATAATAGAGTATTTAAAATGCACTTTCGTACACTCATCAGATGTCGAGAGTAAACTTCCTGAAGTTTGGAAATTAGTTAACTTGAGATCACTTAGGACTTGAATCTTGTGGCTATGGCCTTTCAGTTTTTGAGGATTATTGAGAACTTTGAACTTTTAGAAATCACAAATTGAATATCTTCATGAATCAAGTATGAGACAAAAGGTCACGGACTTTGGAGAGTGTATTTTGATATTCATACAAGTTTATTACATTATGTGGAGAGTTCAGAATTATTATTAGGCGTTTAGGTGCATGGTTGAGGTCTATATTTTTAGACTTGATCCCAACCCGAGTCTGCTTTTTAAATATTTTTGACCTTAGGCGCATGAAAAATCCAATTGAGTGAGTATTTGTTTTTTTTGGAATAGACTATGTGTGGCCCCCAGCCCCGGCTTGGGATTGGATGGTGACTGAACTGCGGAGACATGTAACACAAGGCTACACACCCCTCGTACATGACAGGTAATATGCTATGCACCTAAATACACTAGTAGTATACAATATCGTAACAACGGAAAAATAGTAAAAGTCGGATATTCTAAGCAAAGCAACAAGCAATTGCAAAGCACATAGTACTGTACTAACAATGCATTACTCACATTGTCCATAACCATAAATGTAACAACCCGATCCTAAGATTAGGCCATAAGATAAGTTTTATGTATATATTTTTTTTATATAACTATAAATGTTCTATTATTATTATTATTCTTATTATAATAATTATTATTATAATTTTATCAGATTTGCATTTATTAATTTCAATAGGATTATTATCATTTTGTTGTTCGTATTTTATGTATGGCCCGATTTTGCAATAGCCACTAGAATTTTGTTTTGAATATTAAGCCTTATTTCTTCCTATCTCATAAGCCTCATCCTTATCCCTTAATTGATAAAACCAAATCCTAATGGGAGACTAACTCAGATCAGAAAATCCTACCATTTTTCCTCCCTATCATCTATAAGAGGCCTAGGAAGCCTCTAAAATATACATGCATAGAAATTGCTACTGATCACTGTCCGTCACCTTGGTCCACCTTCGCATGATTTCTTCTCTCCATTGGTGAGTCTAAAACTCCTCTGTGCCGTACGGTTTTCTTTTTGTCTTCTCCTTAATGTCTAGCATGTTCTTCTTACTTGTAGCCTTCCGTATGCCTTTAAATTTATTGTTATCAAAATGCCCATAAAGACCCTTGACCGCTTGATATTTTTACACAGAGTATATTGAAGGGCTACTTTTATATAAAGACTTATATTTCATGTTAGGTTTAACATGAATTAAGTTCGGCTTTCATTTTAAACTAAATATATTAGCTTTATGTTATTAAGTATTAAATTAAGATTGAATTATAATAATAGCCTGCAATAATTTTATATTGAATACTATTAAGTTTATCTTTATGAATCGGGTGTTTCCACCAGTTGTATTTTTATTAAACTTAGATATATATAGATATATATTAAATAATATTGAAGGATTGCATATTATATTAGTATTTAAATTCCAGCGGGTTAATCTTTATTCTTAAACGCTTTTAAGTTCAATGTCTACCATATGAAGAGAATTTCTACATTTTATTGCAATAGATGTGATATAATTATGCTATTAAGTTGTAGATTTAAAATAAAGAAATATGTTAAGAATATTTAAATAATATTAATATTTATTAGATTCCTTATAAGATTGAATAATTATGTTAAGAAAGGAAACCTATTTTTAAGAATTGAGGTTTTTATGACTTATTTAAAATAGTCCAAGTTTTCTACTAAATTATAATACGTTATTAGTATTTAAGTAATTTAAAATATAAGAATTTATCGATTATGGTGTTAAACAAATATTTATTTGACTATCTTCTGAATTATGAATTCAATTAAGTAGGATATTAATACATGTTATTCCTAGACAGATTTAGTGATAGTTAATACTGCGTATAGGTGACGAGTTACGAAGTGAGATTCAAGAAGAAGCATATCGAGATAAGTGATTTGATCACAAATTAAAATCATCAGCTTATATAGATTATTATTAGCGCTAGTTATTTGACAACCATTTTATGTACCACTCATGTCATACGCAAACATGTCATCCAACATAACATACGATCATGTCATTCTGCATCATGTTTAAATTCAGAAATTATAATTATGTATGTATTATGTCATGCATTATGAAGTGAGATTTAAGAAGAAGTACAAGGAGATAAGTAATTTATCACAAATTAGAATCATCATAGTTCAGCTTATATAGATTATTATTAGCGCTAGTTCTTTGACAACCATTTTTTGTACCACTCATGTCATACGCAAACATGTCATCCAATATAGCATACAATCATGTCATTCCGCATCATATTCAAATTCAGAAATTATAATTATGTATGTATTATGTCATGCATCTCATGTGCATAAGACACATAAGCTATCTTAAGTTCAAGTGCAAGATAAGATCAAATCAGTTAATCAGATGGCTATTCAGATGCATGGTACCAATGTAATTTAGATCAAGGTGGATGTGCAAGCCACGGACTCAAGCGTAGTCCACCATAGTATGCCAGAATACTATCAGCGGCTCTCCTTGCGGCCATCGGATGTGAGGCCAGTACACAACCTCGCACACATGGTTAAGTGTGTTGGCCAGTCAGATCAATCAGTTAAGTTAGATCTGTCAGTTAAATTAGATCAGTCAGTTAATTTAGATAAATCAAGTCATGCATAGCATAAGCATCAGTATGAACAGTCATGATTTTAAACTCTCAGCATGAAAACTTTTTATGAAAACCTTATGTTTATTATGTTAACGTGGTGACAGATTTATTGCTGAGTCTTCGACTCATTTTTGTTTGTTTTCATGTTTTTAACCACCCAAGTGAGGATGATGAATATGATCAGGCAAACCAGGATTAGAAGGAGCAGTTTTTTTAGTTTCAGACCTTCTAGAATAAAATTGCTTTTATGACAAATTTATTTAGTTTATTCATTTAATATTTTTGGAAGACATTTTATTAGACATTTTTCTACAAAATAAATTCTAATTTCATGTTATTAAATATGAGATCTCTTGCCAGATTTATTTTATGAAAAACACGTGACACTCCTAGCCTACGGGACGAGAGTGTTACAATAAAACTGTACCATAAGATATAGTATCCCAAAATAACATATTGTAGAGTTTAATCTCTCAAAATACAGGACTTCCCAAAATACTGTTTCTCAAAATATGAGATCTAAACCATAGGTTCTTTCTTTCACAAAATAACTAGGTTCCAGTTCTCTTCATGAAGGTTCAAGTTTCACTTGCTTCTTTAAAGTCCTATCTTTGTCCCGATTGTTACGCCGTTTGAATTTCACAATAAGCTCTAGTATTTTTCGTCGACCCAAGGGTTACCACTCAATTTTAAG
>QEOT01121914.1:5271-19136 GCA_003123785.1 Pterocarya stenoptera | reverse complement strand
TCGTTGGAACCCTAGGATTTCAAAAATTGAAGGCCCTTACGACTTAGAAACTATAATACGACAAGCGAACCATTGATGTTTTGTTATTGTAATTCTTACAACACTGGAGAGGCAGCGACTTCGCCGACTTGTAGCTTTACAAACTTTGCTGAACCGAGGAGCAATTTATCTGATATTCCTATGATTATTTTACAATTAATAATGTTGTAATGTCATTAAAGTTTTTTTATTTAAATTTTAAATAATTAATTTCATTTAAGACATAATTGTTAAAATGATTGAACAAAGAAGATCATTTTTTTTCTAAAGAGTCATGCTACAAATAATCATTTTTAATAATTGTGACCCATAATGAACAGAAGAAAGGTACTGCAGCCACAAAAATATCGCACAAACTATTTTTGTATAATACGTTATATTTAAATTACAATAAAAATAATTTCATAATCTAACATATCATATCAATTTGTGAATTTGCTTCTACATTACTAAAGCATTTCTCTTATAAATAACTTGTTAGTAGTATAACTCTATTTAATTTGAGAATAATATGCATTGCTACTAGAGAATAATAGCTTACATTTTTAAAAAATATGTATTTTATCAATTATTTAGAGGGAAAATTAATACTAATATATAAAAACAATGCTAAGACTTGTTTGAATAAAATCTACAGCTGAATATATTACAAAGACCATTGGGTTTTTTATTTTGAGAATTATATATATTTTGATTGGTTTGGTTACACAAAATCAGACTATCTCATCTCATCTAATTATTATAATTTTTCTAAACTCTCACACAAAATATAATAAATAATTCAATTTTTTTAAATTTTAAAATAAAAATTATATTAAAAATTATATTATAACAATATTTTGATCTTATCTCATTTGAACTGCGTAACTAAACGAGGCAAGCTCTTAACTTTTTTTTTTTTTTCATTACAACTTTGGGTGACCCCATCTACTTCTCTTGTATTTAAATGAGAGGAAAAAATCACATGTACATCTTAAAACGTGGCTTGGTCAATAATATGTATTTATTATTTTCTAACATAATAAATGTCACATAATAAATGTGAATTTATCACAAATAATATATGAAAACCAAATCTGGCGACTTGCAATAATGTCAACTTCCAAGTCCCAACCGATCAATTATTTATATGTGATGTTTTTCATATAATTTATTTAATGTTGCCCACTTCAATAATCAAGAGTAACTTGTTTTTACCAATTCCAACAATATTTATTATTTTTATTTTTATTTCTTATGAGTTGTGTCGGCATCCTTACATTTGTTAATAATACACCAATGTATAATTTTCAACAATCTTTGCCTGCAATTCCACTCATGAATCAATAATTTATGCTTATCCTCTTATCATGTGTTATCTCCCTTGAAAGTTTTGCCAAAATTCAGCAATAGCTTTGTTTATTATCGGTATATGTCACCTTTGATACACATTGGCATCTCTTCTCAAATTAGGTAAACTAATTTCACAAACCCAATTACACTTTCCTTTGCGTGTATATATTTTTAAAAGTGATACTCTCAACTCTTATAATCCAATTTAAAAATTAACATGACATTTTTTTTTCCTAAGCAAGCCATATATTAATAAAAGAAGTATAGACATCTAAGGAAGGTCCTTCCTACTATCAATATACAAAATAGTATTGGGAATTGACTCTAACGGAATACTACCAAACAAAGCGTTTGCAGCTGCCCATTGCACAATTGAATGCGCAAATCAATTTTGTGATCGATCTATTTTGATAAAGCTCCAGCCCTTGTGAGATTGCAAAGAGTTTGCAATATCAACCATGACTGATACTATTTGCTAGATCTACTCCTCCTTGTGAATATAAGATATCAACAATTGAGAGTCTCCTACTAAAGAGATGGATTGATAGTTGAGATGTTCCGCCATTTTGAGAGCCAACTTTGCCGTTAGAGCTTCTGCCATCACGCGGGGTTGTAGTAACATTTTTCTCAATCCAGGCTTTTGCTAAAAATTAACATGACATGATAAACTGAAATAACTTGATATAGTATGTTAGATTGTAAAATTATTTTTATTATAAAGTATATTTAACGCATAAACATGTCAGTTTATGACTTTATTTTTGTGGAAACTATTTGTGATTGTAATACTTATCTTTTTAGAATTTCAAGAAAAATAAACATATAAATTAAATCACACCACATATGTCATAATATGCCCATAGCATTCTTGCTACAAGTTCATGTGATAACATGAGTTTTATTTGTTGTTTTTCTTTAAAATTAAATTTTATTTATAACAACGATATTTGTATGCTCAACAGTTGCAACAGTTGGAAACTTGTTGCAGATGCATCTCTTGCGGGTGCAGTGATAAAGGTTGTAGGTATCTGAATCCGACATTGACTCATGGCAAAAGTTACACTAACTGCAACTACAAGTAATCACTCTCTCTCTTTCGAAAATAGCTTCGTCCATCTATTCTATCCTTTACACTTTCAGCGCTTTTTATCACCCTCCTTCTCCCTCCTCCTCCTCCTCCTCCTATTCCCCTGCATCTCTCTATAGGCTCTTGATTCCATTCGTCTAGACCCAAAAGATCCTTCTATCCCTCGCCCCTTTTCTAGAGAATCTCTTGTGTCTATCCTATGACTTCGACTTCCGCGAAGAACAACTTATTCCCTCCAGGTCTCGTCTCCAATCTCCAACAAGTTCTCAGCAAGAAGAACAATGAAGGCGAAGCCAACAGAAAAAGCGACCAAGCCAAAGACAACGTCGAATCCACTGACCCATCTGCTTCCACCTCGGTTTCTGATGCCACGGAGGAGGCTATAGACACTTCCAAGCCCATTGTGCTGGTCACCAATGCTGACGGGATTGACTCCCCCGGCCTTGTGTACCTCGTTGAAGCTTTGGTTCGTGAAGGGTTATACAATGTCCACGTCTGCGCTCCGCAATCGTGGGTTATCCCTTTCGATTTTCCACCCTCTCGTGTTTTTCTTTTTCGCTTAATTTCCTCCTGTGCTTCTTCATTTTTTGTCTTTTTTCATTTTACTTCCTGTTTCCCTTTATTTTATTATCTGGGCAATGGTGTGATTTTTCCTTTCGATTGTTTGATTGCTTATTAGTATATTTTTTTCGCTTTTTTCACGTGGGCGTCTTTCATTTCCGGCGTTGGCATTTGAGTTGTTTTCTATGTTCTGTTGCTTATTTATGTCAGTTTAATCATTTGACATGCGGTTCTCTGTGGTGATTAACTGATTGGCTTACTTTACTTTCTGTGCTTGTTTCTCTTAATTGCCTCCTAAGGTTATGTTGGTTTTTAAGTTATTTTTGGTTTCGTATTCGAATAATTTTATAGAGGTTTATGGTTTTCTTTCGTTTAGAGTATTGGTATTGAAGCTGGGATTCTATTATGATTTGTCAGTTTATGATTCGGTTGCTTTAGGGACAAATCACTTTCGGGTCATTCTGTGACTCTTGGAGAAACGGTTTCTGTGAGTTCTGCCGAGTTCGATGGTGCCCCGGCTTTTGAAGTTTCAGGTATGCAGCATGATTTGTTCCTTATGTCCTCGTACCTTGTTCTTTTTGTCCCAAGTTTTTTTAATCAATCTTTTCTGATGTGCTACCATTGAAATTGTTTTATATTTTTTGAACTTCTGATTTCTTTCTTGTTTATTTTCATTTATGCTTATAAAATGGGGCAATCATAGTGTGGGCTTGTGGTTTCATCGTGGTTGCTGATGGTAATAGGCCTGATCATGATTCTTTCGCTCAGGAACTCCCGTGGATTGTGTCTCATTAGCATTATCAGGGGCATTATTTTCTTGGTCAAAGCCTCTTCTGGTTAGCATTTATATGATGTTGTCAATGTGACTATATATAGATTATGGTGCCTAGAAGATTCATAAATGATCTGATTTTCAGGTGATTAGTGGAATTAATCGGGGACCAAGCTGTGGCCATCACATGTAAGTTTAGAGCAGTGAGCTAACCTTTTCCTAGTATGAGAGGATTGGGAAGGAGTACCTCTTTGTTATTTGTATTATCCTATTTTACTCTAAATTGGTGTGACGTTTGGGATTCATGTTTAATCACATTTGCCCTAGTTATATATTTCTGGTGTTAATTATTTTCCTTGGTAGCTTCTAGCCCTTATCCGAAGACCCAGGATTTTTAATAACTGAAATTTCAACCAGGTTTTACTCGGGTGTTGTTGCTGGAGCTAGGGAGGCATTGATATGTGGTGTGCCATCATTGTCAATATCACTGAATTGGTGACCTGATTATTCTTTCTCTTAGGAATTTGGGCTCTTATCTCTTATTTAGTTGATAGAGTAATTCTCTGGCGGTATAATCTATTGCAGGAAGAAGGATGAAAGTCAAGAGACTGATTTTAAGGATGCAGTTGCTATTTGCTTACCTTTAATAAATGCTGCTACCAGGGATATTGAAAAAGGGCTTTTCCCCAAAAGCTGCTCTCTGAATATAGAGGTTCCTACTTCTCCTTCGTCAAAAAAGGTGTGGACCCTTGAATTACCATATTAAGGATATAGGTTGCTAATTAAAAGTCTTATTTGGTATGTTATTTTCATTTCATAGATGTATTTAAGGTGTATTTTGAAACCCCTTTCAGGAAAATAACCTTTCATCAGGCAATTGTCTTTGTAGTTAAGGTGAAGGTACTCTTTTGGGAGGTTATTAGGAGTGAGAAACCATGTACCATATGATGAAAGGGTATGAAAAAAAAGTTTAGTTATTAATGATAGATGCAACCTTTATTGATTGCTCAATGAATCTGTATAAGGAACTATTGAGAAGAGTTCAAAATGCTTGCTTCTTGTTGCCAGTGAAGTGCTCTTGGTTGTATTATATGGGTTGGTGAAAGCAGATGTTCAAATGCCCTATCTTGATTCTTGGAGAAGTAGCCTTATTTTTATGTTTGAAATTTAGAAAGAAAAATGTCTCCATGCTTGAGACATTAACCCTTGTCCCATTTAAACCCTGGAATAACTTTATCAACTAAACTAGATTGCTTGTGTTTTGCACACTTCTAATTCCTCTAGATCCTCTGTTGGGAAGCCACTCTGACTTAATCTGCCATGACCTATTGAGTTTCTCGTCACTTGTTTTAGTATAGCTCCCCCCACCTCTGGTCATTTTTATATAAACCCTTGCTTTGAGGTCCTGAGGATATTAAATTCTTTTGGGACTAATTATTTTACTTTCCCTTTTTATATATTTGATGAGCAGGAGGTGTCGGAGGGAGGAACAACAAAGTACTTATTGTGGTTGGTTAACTACTTTACTTGAAATCTTTCCTTTTTTGACAGGGTTTCAAATTGACCAAGCAAAGTATGTGGAGATCCACGCTTAACTGGCAGGCTGTTTCAGCTAACCGGTATCCTGCTGGACATTTCATGTCCAATCAACAGAGCCTTGGCATTCAGCTTGCACAGCTTGGCCGAGATGCCTCTGCTGCAGTCAGTAGCTCTTACTGAGAATCTTGGAATTCTTTTTTTCTTTTTTTAAATATTTTTAGTATAATTGGGAACTCTATAAGGAAAATTACTTATTAAAAAAGGAAAATAATTATAATGATAATGGATTCGTAAAATATTAATAATAATGGAAGGGTTATATGCATTTTTCAGTTTTCATTTCTGGACTCTATTGTTTTTTGTAATTCAGGGTGCAGCTCGCCGTATGACCACACAAAAGAAGAATGTGGAGATTGAATCAATTGGAGTTGCAGGAAAATCCGATTCCAATCGAGTGAAGAAGCACTTCCGGCTTGAGGTATACAAAAAAAAAAAAAAAATCTATCAATTTTAGGTTACTTTTAGAAGCAACTTTATAAGTGGTTTTGACTGCTGCGAAAATGCTTTTTGATAATTACTTATAATAAAAAAATTGCTTCTTGATAATTATTGCAGTTGAAGAGTCAAAAAGGTCTCTAAAATTTTTCAAGAAAGGAGTTTTCCATATTGCTGTAGGGCTTCAAACCACCACCCAAAATAAATATATAAATAAGCCCATCCCAATGAGAGTATTTGGAAGTGATGAACTAAGGCATGGGCATACTTGTATTTGCAGTTCCTGGAAAAGGATCAGGAAGAGACTGAGGACGATCTGGATTTCAGAGCACTTGAAAGTGGATTTGTAAGTAGAGAATATATATTTTAGGATGTTCCTTTTCATGTTATCGTATCATTTAATCATTTAGAAATGAAATGACTAGATTTAGATTTTCACAAGTACCGTCTGGATGGGGTCAGCTCCTTTCCCCACTGTTTTTTTTCTCCCGTAACTCTTCCAGTTCAAACCATTTTAATAAATGGCTAATGGTCCCAATGAAAGAGTGGATTCCACTTACCTGTATGATTGGTGATTGTACTGGAAAGGGATGAAAGAAAAAGTACCAGGAAAGCAATCCTAGAAAACTGTAGTTATATACTTAGCATGTGCAGGTAGAAGTTGTGATGCATGTGGTCACAGCAGGACTGCTTGCCATAATCTTTGAACGAACGTCGCTGTATTCATATTTAATTTCTTGGCTCAAACTTAATGTCAGTGAGGAATTTCTATAAGTTCTGAATAAAACACAAATGATCAATTTTAGTCTGATTTTTTCCTTTGGGACACGAGGGATGCCTGAAGCATAATCATGCTTGATGTCTTCCTTCCATGTAAATTGAAGTAATATTTGAACTGTTACTTGCTGTTTGGGGGTGGTAGATTTTAGTATTTGTAGCATCTGGCATCCTCGTCTCTCATATGATTTGGATGCTTTTCTGTCTTTTTGGTTGTTACCATTATCTTCCTGGGTTTCTGATTCTCGTGTCTCCTTGGTGGGGCAGGTTGCAGTAACTCCTCTTACTGTTTCTCCATATACTGAGAGGGACATTCTAACAGCTGCCTCAGACTGGATCTCTGCTGCACTTCATGGAGAGCAATAAAAGCTTCCTCAGTCCAGTATGATTAGTGTGCATTTGGAATTCTGATGTATAAAAACTCTTATGGATCTGCTGTTCTGATAGTCTAGTCATTAGTGAACAATTTACTTCACTATCAGTATTTTTTCTTTGCCCTTGGTCCTCTCCATTGTTCTAAGTTCTTTAATCTCTTGTTTCTGTTGTGAGAAGCAAATGCTTCCTGTCATCTTTTGTGGCATGTTTTAGAGTGTCTTTTTTTTTTTTTTTTATCTCTTTGTTTTTTTGTTGGTTTTTTCTTTGTAACACAGTTGTCTTTTCAGTACCAAACTTGTGGATCAGCTTGTAAATGGACGGTTTCTTCTTTTTGCTAGTTTCTGTTTATATACTACACAGGTTGACTTTTGTGTTTTTCCCAGAAAGTGAATTTTCAAACAAAAGAATCTTGTGTTTTCTAGCTTCTATTCAACTTCCTGTCGAGTACTGGCAGTGATATGAAATGAATGGAAGAATCTGGTTTGTACAGGAGTAAAGTATTATTGAATTTGAAATTTGCTGCAAATTGAACATAGAGAAATGATATATACAAGTTATAAATGCACAAATTTCGCTCAAGTTTTATATAAAAAAGGGTAATGCTACATTCTCGCTGGGGGCTCCCACTGAGGTGTAGCCTTATTCTTTGATGTATTTTTTTAAATTTTTTTTTTTTAATATAGCTTTTTTTAATAATTTTAAATATTTTTAAAAATAAAATAAATTTAAAATATTATTAAAAAAATAATTTCTTAATCAAAAAGTAAAATTAAAAAATTAAAAAATACTTCCTTAATTACCAAGTAAAAATAAAATATTTTACTTCGTGATTAAGAAAGTATTTTTAATAATGTTATGATTTTTTTTTTAAATATTAAAAAATTATTAAAAAAATCTATATAAAAAAAAAACAAATAAAAAACAAGTCTACACCCCAGAAGAGCCCCCAATGGGGTGTGTAGCATTATTCTATAAAAAAAGTAGACATTATCATGAAAAAGTGTGAAAAACTCACTTTCTTTGTAGGGTCCGATTTTTACAAACGAATTGTGCAAGATTTGTAATCCCAAGGAGTTGGTCCAAGCGGTGAAGACATTGGTCTTGGAGCATCACTCCTTTCAAAATCTAAGATTCAACATCTCATAGGTGCAAGCAATCATTTGGGACCACACTCTTGGTTAAAAATCAACGATTTAACTAATTCCGTGTAAGAAAACTTCAGAGAGTGCGATGCATGGAATCGGAGTTTCCTCTGCAGGGGTGGGTCCGGAGGGCCATGTCTTGTAAATGTTCCCTGACATTAAAAAAAAAAAATGTACATTTAAAAAATGTATCTAGCATTAGTATTAGACCTGGTCTAACTGGATTTTTTCTATCTTAATTTTTGAGCAACTTTGAATGTAGTTTGGTGACATTTATAATTTTGTTGTGACAAATTGGCCTAAGCAACGAATATTGAGTTTTACTACTTACAAGTTGTTTACATTATTTATTATGGAGCGAAGATAATAATAAAGATTTTAAAATTCAAATATTTTTTCTCATAACTTATATGTGAGTTTTTTATATCAATATTGTATTTGGCGAGTTAATAAATAAGTTTATAAAATAAATTTTTCTCTAATTTTAGGATGCAATATTCCCATGAAGCACAATACAACAACCAATTGGGACCAATCCCGACTGTAATTGACCAGAGGTAATTGAATCGGTACAATCCCATTCCCAAGCGAGTATATAACTTAACTAAAACTATTCTGAAAGCCCTTGCAACCAAACACGGCCTTACATTTTGTCATCAAGCCCACCATCATTAACGGCCCAATATCGTCCCCAGCTAAAATTCCACATATACCCCCACCCCTTTCTCGAGCTCTCTCTAGGGTTTTAGCAGAACCATTACCATTTCTTTGCGAAAGAAAAATGGCTTCCAAGACCCTATTCCGAACCGGAGCTTCTGTTCTGAACCGGTTCTTTGTCAACCAGTTTCTTCACCCAAACCAGAATCCCAATAACCAAATCGCACCTCATGTCCTCGATATCTGTCCGAAGCTCCTCCCATCGCTCTCCAAGTCCCAGATCTACCTCCAATTGCCGCAGCAAAACGACGCCGAATCTCTGAGAAAAGCTACCTCTGAGGGGTTCCTTTACCCCTGTGGCCTCCCTTCTCTCAGGTTCTTCTTACCAGACGGTACTCTCTCTCTCTCTCTCTCTCTCTCTCTCTCTCTCTCTCTCTCTGTGCGCGCGTGCGTCTTCAGTTTCGGAGTATAAGGATCGAGTAGATTTTGTTAATGCTCAGTAGGTTGCTTAGAAAACAGAGAAACAGAGTACATTGCAAATGATTCTATAGTTCCTAATTTATACAGAAAATTATCGGAGGATGAATTTGTATGTTTGAAGAGTTTGTTAATAAGAAAGATTTGGGTTCTGTTTGCTTGCTGAGAATATTTACCGCGTTACTAGAGATACTTGTTTTTTTTTTTTTTTTCTTTTGTGGGGGTTGCGATGTAAACAGTGCATGATCGTGATCGTGATCGTGCTCCAGTGAAAAGTATATTTAATTTTTTCTGCTATTCTCCATTTCCTTGATAGGGAAAGAGAATAGTAGTGCATTGGGATATATAATCGTCAACAAATAGGTTTCTTCCATTAATTTTTATTTTGTTTTTAATAACTGAACAAGACGATCCAATTTCCATCAAACTTTAGTGTTCTTCAAATATGACAAACGAAAGATACTTTAGTTGCTTTAGCCTCTGCTGCCGTTATTTTTTCGTTAAGGGGAAAGTTCTTGGACTCTGCAGAAATAATCTTACCTTGGAATTCGCTTTGGCAACTTTGATAATTTGCAATTGTGCTTCTTCCTTAATTTCTTTTCCTTTGGTTTTGGGAAGGATGGATCTGCTGATGGTGTATCCAGATAGCCAAGGCATTTTTTTAATGAGAAATAAATTAGGAAGCAAGGTTCAGAATTTAAGTGGTATTGCCATGCAGGTTTACATATGTTGGGGCGATGATATTTTCAAATAACATGGTGCAGTATCTGGGAACTCATATTATGGGGGGGAGATGTTGGCTATTGCGGGGACACATTTGCCTAAGTATTAATAATGTACAAAGTCATCTCAAAATTCTGCCATAAGCAATTGCTTCCACTACTAGTTTAATGCAGAAGCAGGGTTTTGTAATATATTTTTTCAACTTTTTTTTTTTTTCGTCTTATGTTTGTGTATTTCTATGTGCGTGTTGTGAGGGTCTGAATTACTAGATCATATTGGCAAGTGTTTCGATATGGGAACTGTTTTTTTGAAGTCATATCCCAATAAGACTTTGGCTAGACTCATCGAGCGATGGATCCAAAATTTAGTAATCTACATCACTTTATCTGTTCCCTTTTGGTTTCTGCATAACTGGTAGGTGTTATGTTCTGCAGGAGATGTTTCTTCTTCAAATGAGCCAATGCTTTTATTTCCCAAAAGGACTTTCCAACCTAGCCTCATCCGGCGTAAGAGGAATCATGGCTTCTTTGCTCGGTACATCCCTTAATCTCTCTCTCTCTCTCTCTCTCTCTCTTCCAGTCCCCTCCCCCACCAAAGAAAACCAAGAAAACCACAAAAGAAAAGATGCTGCATAAAATATTTATAAAAAACGTTCGATGGTTTTGCTAATTACATGAGATCTATAGTGCATTAGGCTATCATCAGCTTTTAACTACAAGGGTCTGTGGGCCTAGTGTGCATCATGTTGGCCATATTTGGACTTCTTGGGAAATCATATAGCCAGTGTACTTGCATAGTTGCATCTACAGTTTGTTTTATTGCTAGATAGAGCTTATTCAAGTGCTCGTATGATCAATCTGCAACCTAAATCGGATATTGTTTGAAATTTTTTCCACGTATTGATGGTCAAGTGTCTGGCTTCTTACTTGTGTTAAGTGGCTTTATGACTGTTAAATTGTGAATGGTGAAAGGAAGATGTTCCACTTTTTGTTTGCATGTTGGCTGATGTACTTTTTGATCACGCGAACAGCAAGGCAACCAAGGGTGGGAGGAGAGTCATTGCTCGAAGAATAGCGAAAGGCCGGGCAAGAATTACGGCCTAGCTAGCATCTTTGCCTCTGGTTTTGAGTGAAATCAGGTCCTATTGATGAACTTGTAGCTTTATTTGTTTGATCTTCTTGTTTTCGGACCTCATGGAAATGAATTAAAGTTTAAGATGGTCCGGAAAGTCTTGGAATACAGATTAGCTTTTACTAAGGATACAAGAAGTTTGCAATACTTGACATTATTTTGATGACTTTTTCTTATTTGTATAGGTAGAGAGAGAAAAAAAAAAAAGGGAAAGAAAAAAGAGATAGTTTGGAGAAAAAACCGAAAACGTATATGGTTTAATTAATTAATATTTCCTCTTTCTAAAGACATAATAGACAAGGGAAGCGCTAGAAACCGGACGGGTGAATTTCACTATTTTACCCCAAACCAATAATAAAAAAACACGTAGGGATTCTAACCACATTAACGATACAATTGCATCCAGAGAATCTGCATCGAAGCCCCCTCGTCACACCCTCTCTCTCTCTCTCTCACTAAAATACTCCATCAACGAGCGAAGATAAGAAAATGCTTCCCATAGTGTATCTCTTACTGAACAGTTTAAAATATTCACTTTAAGTGAAGATGAGAAAATTTCAATACGGATTACAATGAAGAAACTTTTATGAAGAGTTTCATCCTGGCAGAAAATTTCAATGAAGATAAAACAGGTACTTGTTAAAATATCTTGCGTGGTTCCAATCCAGATGAGGAAGATGGGTTTGTTCGAAATCTCTGTTAGAAATCTGCCTAAATGAGTTCAAAATCTATTGAAAGAGATGAGTTCAAAATCTATTGACAGAGATGGGTTTGAAATGTGTTCGACAGAGGAGAAGAGAGGAGAGGAGAGAGAGATTCTGGAAGACGGGAGAGGAGATGAGAGAAAGGGACAAGGGAGGGAGAGAGAGAGGACTGGGGAAGAAGGAAGAAGGAAACGTTTGCACCTACCGTAAGTCTTATGTGTCTCTTACGTGTCCACATTTTATTGAAGGTGTAAAAGGACAACAACACCCGACCGGTTTGAAGTTAATCTCAATAGACAAATTCATCGAATGATTGTTTTTCTGTATTGCTTTAATTGTAACGATTCGTACCATCATGTTACCCATTACACGTACGTACGGTCATAAGTGACCATCACTCTTTGCTAAAACGCGGAAAATGTTAGAATTCTTCCTCATTTACAACTCATTTATTACTCTTTTTATATTTAATTTTTTTTAATTTTTAATTTTATTTAATGATTAAAAAAATCACTATTAGTAAAATTATATATTTTCTTAATTTTTTCTTAATGATTAAAGATGTTTAAAAAATAGTTAAAAGAAAATGATTAAAAAATAAAAAATTTTAAATATAATATGAGTAGTGAATGGGTTGGAAAGGTATGATTACCCAAAGGCTAAAAGCGGGTGGCTCTATTTTATCTTTTTTTTTTAAATATTTAAAAAAAAATTATTATTAAAATATATTTTTTTAATCATTAAATAAATAAAAAATCATATAATGAAGCAGTGAGAATAGTATTTTTCAAAGCTGCATGTATGGCCTAAAATTCCTACGCGTTGACTATAGAGTATATGAATTATCATGCATTTGTCTCGGCCTAATGATGTTCTCACTCACAAATCTCTCCTAATAATGAGAGAGAGAGAGAGACCCAAATCTATGCATAACTCTCTATATATAATCTATATAATTTTAGACCCATGAAACGTTGCTCTCATAAAATTACCACATTAATTATTTCCCAATTAATCATAAATTTTGAAAATTTTGAAGATTGAGTTATTCTATTATTAACTCAGTGGGGAGATCACAGTACTATTTACATAACTTAAATGATAAAATTTGATTTGTGAGATTTAAATTTTAAAACTTTACTTCTAAATTTAATTATCCATGTAAACATTTTACTAGACGTGTTATACACATTACCAGATTATATATAAATAGAATTTTTCTTAAAGATTAATTAAACTTGCGGTCAAATTTGAACTCCAATTAATAAATTTTAGAAGCTTGGAAGCCATTTGTTCTATCAAGTAATTAATTAATATTCCTCCACTTAAAAATATAACAAAATTTAAAATTTATTTTCCTATGATTTGTATATACAACACCTTACAAAATCATTTAAACCAATATTACTCCTATGATTTGTATAGTTTTTTTCCTACATCTAACAATCCATATTTTCCCATATATAGAGGCAGATTTGAATTCGCTAGATAGAAGAAAGTTAAAAAAATAAAAGAAATTAAACAAGAATAATGCTAAATATAGTACTTATAAGCTGTGTAAGCGCCGCGTACTCATTTTAAAAAGAGTGTAGTCTCTCGTTAAAAAATTAATTTTTTCACATAGATTGGATATTTATTCTTTCTTTTCTTCAAAATGAATACGTTGGTGGCACTTATGCAAATTGTAATTTATGACTGCAAATATTTCTTATTAAACAATTATATTTCCATTAAAACGTCGCATATATTTCCGTGAAATTTCGGGTCAACGGCTTGTATCCAAGAATCAGACTTCGCGGAAAACAACTAGCATATATTAATATGCACGCATGAATGTAATTACAACTAATCAACTCGAACTGATCATAGACAATATCCCGATTACTTCTTGTGTAAATCTCGATGATAAATGCAATATTGTGCCAATTATATATAGGTTTATCAAATACAGGCAGGTACCTAGCTCCAATTTGTAAGTACCATATCTTTAAGGGTCCCAACATGGAGGAAAATGAGCATTTGTGACAAATTGGCCGCTTGAAAATGGTGAGAAG